>KK122367.1:542134-566517 GCA_000611955.2 Stegodyphus mimosarum
TCTTTAACTCAAGAAGCCAACGTTTTATCCGCTAGGCAACAAGAGCAACTTTGCATTGATGTAGTTATATTTTAGAAAAAATTCAAAATCTGGAATTTCGAAATCCATCACAATTTTCTTGCAACAATCTATTGCATTAGATTATTCTGCAAAAATTATCAACCATGTATAATTTATGGTTCGTTAGAAAGGTTTATTACTGCTAATTCAAGGATATTATTCAAAGGAAAACTTGAGAATTTTCCTTTGAATAATTTATAAAGCTATTTATTCTATTAGCATGTGCATTTTTTTATTGTTATCTTAAATTTTTATTACGATTAGTCCATTTGACTTTTTTTTTCATCACAAAGAATTTTTGGAAGTGCAAACATTTAAAAACCGTGGTATAAACTGGACGTTTGAAACGAGATGCTTGAAACTCACGCGTGAAGCGTCGAAAAGTTGAAGTTAAGTCAACTCACGCGTTCTCCGTTCGTCCGGAAAATGCCGCCTCTGAGCTCGCTTCTGATTGGTCAACGCTTTACGCCCGAACGCGTTGGTGTGAACGGGGCTTAAGATGTTCAGTAGAAAAGGTGGTTACTGTAGGTAACTACTGCCCTTCAAAGAGTTAAGGATTCTTCAGTCTGTCCTCTTTGTAACTTTGGACAGTCCATGGATAAGGAGCATACTGATGAATGCACTGCCCTATTATCTTTTAATTCTGTTGTTCTTAAGTATTGGGAAGCAAGATCAAGACTAATGGCTTAGTGACCAAATGTCTGGCATTTATATAAATAAATAAATAAATTTAAAGAATTTGCACAGACATGGAATTCTTTAACCAGAACTTCAAGTTCAAATCATCCAGAGTCAAAGGGAATGTTTCAAAGACATATCCAAATTGTCAAGCGAATGTTAGAAAAAGCTGCAATTGACAACAGGGATCCATATTTAGTATTATGGAATATTGCAATTCACCTATTTCAGCTGAAATTAAGTCACCTTTGCAATTGATTTGGAAGAGAAGTGAATGCATTGATGCCTACAAAAGAATTTCATCCAAACTAAACAACATGAAGAGCATAAATAACATTTATTGAAGAGACAAGCTTTACATAAAAGCTATTACGATAGAAATGTGACACTATTAAAACCACTGCAGGTAGGAGATCCAAGTGTAAAGAAGTATAAAGACTATATTCATACAGGATTATAAGAGCAGCTAGAACTATAGACAGGAACAGAAGCGATATTCTTAAAGCAGCTAATCAGGAAGATTTTGTTGTGCAAAACAGTTATGAGAATGAAAATTGCAAAGACAAAAATGTAAATTAACTTGAGAATAGCAGTATTCCAACCTTAAATGTACCTGCAAATTCTTCAGCACCTAACAAAAGCGTTATGCCCCCAAATTCTGAAAGAGGTGTTGTATCACCAAATTTTTCAAATGGATATAACTATGTTACTTGATCTGGTAGAACAGTTAAAAACACTTATTACTTAAAAAGAGTATGTATAATCTTATTTCTGTTTAAAAGGGATATGTAACTGTATTTAATAGATGGCAATGATAACTGCAGTTTAACCAATCTCATGGTCATCATTTATACTTACCTATAACATATAAGTAATATCAGTTTTCATTTATTTAATAAAATATAATAGAATCTAGTAATATTGGTAAAAATGTACAAAGAAGTGAAAAGCCATCTTTTGAAATGTTACACTCCTATCTAGGTTACCACATAAAATAATAATTCACAACTTTCTGGTGGAGATGCAGACAAAGTACCAAAACTTTCAACATATTTTCCATTATTTTATAAATAGTTTCCATGACTTTCCAAAAAGGAAGCACTTCCGCAAAGCACCCGTTGGCGCTTCGGCAAAGAACCCGTTGGTGCCGTTGCAGATTTACTCGCCAATCTCATCAAAGGCTGATCGAGACGTCGACGATGAGCGGCGTATGGTTATTAAACACATGGACGTAAGCCGCGTAAACGTGATATTTAGTGCATATAATCAAAATAAGTTAAATAATAAATGACATAAATTCAGTTTAGCAGAGAAAACAATATATTAAGCATATGGATGTAAAATTAACCGATTAAACGTGATGTACGAAAATAAATTTGTATTAAATTAAAATTAGCACGGAAAACAATATATTAAGCTTAACGGAAGTGAAATAATCATCTGATAATGAGATCTTTGTAATAATGAACCCTTTTCTAGACAAAGTTATCTATTTAATGGAAAAAATTAGTAAAATTCAGATCTGTCTTTTAATATCTTTCAATATTATAAAATTCCAAAATATTCCTGTTTTTAACAGTGCAGTTTGTAAGGAAATTATAAAAGCATAAAATCAAAAAGTACTTTTATAATTAATATCTTCATTGTATAATTTAAAAGTACTTCCAAAACTATCAAAAGTATGAAAATCTATTATCTTCACATAAATGAAATCAACAAATATTCTCATTTAAATAGAAACTGAATTGCAACTATCTGATTATATAAAAGTTTTTTAGTTATAAATTATATTCTTCTTATACTTTTTTTTTTATTATTTTATAAATGTATTTCACAAAAAAATCAACACATTCGGGTTTCCGATTATCATTCACCCCCTCTCGCCATATTTTTTTCCGCGAACAAGCATCTGTCTACGAAAACTTCACTCAAAACTATGAAAATATTTCTTTCTAGTCATTGTTAAAAATTCATAAAAATAACGTGAAAATCCGAAAAAATAATAATAAATGTCCGAAGAAAAATTTAAATCTGCAAATGCGAACAACGAAGGCGGTAATTGAACAAAAATCAGCAATGGTTTCAACCTTCGAACAAATGAATCGGTTGAATCGTCCCCATGGTTGAATCTGACGGATTACCAGGTTTGAAGTATTATCGCCAATGTTGGTGATATTTACATTTAACGGGTGCTTTGCGGAAGAAAACCTTACAATTTAAATATTTATCTTAAAATATTTATTTGTCTAAATATTTATTACATTGCGGAAGAAAATATTTATCTTAGTTTGGAGATAATCACAGGCATATTTTTAATTTCGAATTATATTTAAAATTACACTTAGGTTTATTTTCAGCACTGTCACTTGGTCTGCCACTATCATTTTAAATGAATTTCTCAATAGTTGAGACAAAAATACTCTTCTCGGATTAACTCGAAATATCTAACACATTTTTGCATTCATCATCCATACTTAGCTTCAATATTAAGTTTCCTGTCATAAAAGATTAGAGATCATAAAGTTTTACATAGAATATTACACTACATTGCTATTTACAGCTTATCACAATGCTTATTACTATTGATTTACTTGCATATAAAGCAAGGAATTTTTGCGAACTGTGACTGTGGAGTTACAAAAGCTGTTACACAAGAACATTACAAACATAGTACATAGTACCTTTAACACATTTAAATGAAAAACTTTTAACTCATTACTATGAATCAACAGAAAATTTCAATCATACCAAATTACACAAACATTAGTATTATTCTTTTAGAAAAACATGAAATTCACGTCTCAAAAACAAAAATAAAATTACACTTTACTCTGGTTTTATACGGAGAGAGCCCAACCCAACTTTTATCATACATACGATAATAATTCTCACTACTTCCCTGATTAAAAGAATTTCGACTATACATAATGTTAATCAATCATGATTACATAAAATAATAATTACCTTTTCCGCACAAATTCTGTTACAGAAATAATTTTAGCGTCATGGAAATCTATTCCTATCGATCGCATCAAAACATGGCGTCAATCGTCGGCTTCTTCAAAAAAGAATCAGCTACTTGTTGTCACTTTCGTAGGAGAAGATGAAAGAAAAGAGATTTAAAACTGTCAACTACTGGGCGCTAGATTGAGGCTCGAGTATACACCTTCCCTGAAACTCAAAGCATTCCATCCTGTCCTATCAAACGATTTATATTAGTTTGGAGATAATCACAGGCATATTTTTAATACGAAATTTTTCGAAATAATAACAATGCACGGCATCTTTTGAAACAATATTTCTTCCTTAACTGAATAAAAATAAATAGAATTCATATGCTCAGAATAATTTTAAACTGAATGAAATTGTTTCATTTTTTTCGAATCACATTAGCTCTTTTGAAAATACAGCTGTTCTCCGTATTCGCTGATTTCGTATCCGCGATTTCACATATCCGCAGCTTAAAGAGGAAGTTTAGATTATTTGAGTACAGAAGAGGGACTAAGTATCTGAGTATCACTACCAAGTGATTGTGATGCAGACCCTAAGTATGATGAGTATAAAATTGATATACGTTATTAAAAAATAATGTACATTTGCTTGAAATTTAAAAAAAATAAATTTGTTTATTCTTAAATCTGAAAACTTTCAGATTTTATATTACGCTCAAGAGGACTTTTTTTTTTTTCATTTACACATACATATACGTTTCGAAAGCATTTGGGCTAACGAACCTTCGGGCTAAAAATATTTGATATCTTTAGAATTTCTGATACAGAAGTCGTTCAGTAGTAACCCCCAGATACCGTTGTGTGTTGTCCGCATCACGCGGCAAAAATCTCAATGATTGCCGCGAAAAAGGAATTCCATTATATGCTGCAGGAAGGTCTCTGCAGACCATCCGAAAGCAGCTGGTCAAGTCCATTACACCTCACTTTAAAAAATCCGACGACTGGAGACCATGTGGCGACTACCGTGGCCTTAATGCAAATACTGTTCCAGACCGTTACCCACTACCATTTCTAACGGACTGTACTCATATTCTGCATCGAAAAACAATTTTTTCAACAATAGATTTGCTAAGAGCCTACCAACAGATTCCTGTGCATGAAGCTGACATTCCGAAGACAGCCATCATAACACCTTTCGGACTTTTTGAATTTCCTTATATTACGTTTGGCTTACGCAACGCTGCACAAACCTTCCAAAGGTTTATGAATACAGTGCTTAGCGGCCTAGACTTTGTATTTTGCTATCTCGACGATATCCTCATCGCCTCGCCAGACACTGAAACACACAAAAAACATCTTGAATTAATATTCCAAAGACTCAATAACTATGGACTGTGCATAAACATTGCAAAATGCAAATTTGGTCTGAGCAAAGTTGAATTTTTAGGATATGAAATATCAAAGGAAGGAATCAAGCCTCTTTCATCGAAAGTCAATACAATTAAAGAATATCCTAAACCACAATCCTTTACAAGCTTACGAAGATTTTTGGGCATGGTGAACTTTTACCATCGTTTCATTCCAAACTGCGCCAAACTACAACAACCCCTGACAATCTTACTGAAAGGAGCGAAGAAAAACAGCAAAAAAAGCTTTAATTTGGGCGGAAGATGCGCTGAAGGCTTTCACTGATATCAAAAGCGCACTGTGCAACTCTGTAATGTTAGTTCATCCCAATCAAGCGGCGCAGATCACCCTAACTACAGATGCATCTGATTCTGCCGTGGGTGCCGTGATTCATCAACTATCCAATAATGACAAACAACCGCTAAGTTTTTTTCTCCCGATCTCTCTCACAAACACAGAGAAATTACAGTGCATACGATCGAGAACTACTTGCAATCTACCTAGCGATAAAGCATTTTAAACACATTCTGGAAGGACGATCGTTTACTGTCTTCACTGATCATAAACCTATCACTTTCGCTTTCCACCAAAATTTAGATAAAGCTTCTCCAAGACAAGTACGGCAGTTGAACTACATTGCCGAATTCACTACAGACATACGCTACATTTCTGGAGAAGAAAACATTGTAGCTGACACGCTATCGAGAATCGACACCATCGCTATCCCAGCTCCAATTGATTATACAGTTATTGCAGATTGCCAGGAGGATGAAGACCTCAGGATTCTTAAATCAAATTCCAGTTTCAAAATAGTACAAATTCCTATTCCGGATAGCAATAAGAAAATTTATTGTGATACCTCCACTAATTTTAACAGGCCATATATTCCTAAAGAATTTCGAAAACAATTATTTTGCTCTATACATAACTTATCCCATCCTGGAATTCGTGCAACAACGAAGCTGGTGACAAAAAGATTCATCTGGCCTGGCATAAACAAAGACTGTCAGCTGTGGTCTAGAGCATGTTTGCAATGCCAACGAGCCAAAATACACAAACATACCCATGCTCCAGCTGCTGAATTCAAAGTCCCCAGTCAACGTTTCAAGCACCTTAATATCGATATTGTTGGCCCCTTACCATCTTGCAAAGGTTTTAGGTACCTGGTTACCATCATCGATAGATTCACTCGGTGGATCGAAGCTGTACCTCTGGAAGACCAAACCGCAGAGTCCGTCGCCCATGCCCTCATCACGACTTGGATTTCCAGATTTGGAATTCCAGAGAAGATAACGTCTGACCAAGGTCGACAATTTGACAGCCAACTCTTCAGATCCTTGAGCAAATACTTAGGCTTCAAGGCTAATAGCACCACGGCTTATCACCCACAGTCTAATGGTTTAATTGAACGACAACATCGAACCTTGAAAAACAGCCTAAAATCCCACCTGCAAACGTCAAATTCTTGGACTGACGTTCTACCTTTGATTCTTCTTGGCATTCGATCCGCCATTAAAGAGGATTTGCATTGTTCTTCTGCTGAACTTGTGTACGGTGCACCAATCTGTTTGCCTGGAGAATTTTTCAGTTATGTCCCCACTGTTACGCATTCAGATTTTATACAAAAATTGCAAAGTCACATCCAAAACCTAAAACCAACACCGACAACCAGCCATGAAAAAAAAACAATTTTCGTACACAAGGACTTAGCAAATTGTTCACATGTATTCATCTATAATAACATGATTTCATCTTCTCTTCAACCAGCCTATCTAGGACCATATTTAGTTAAGAAACGTTTCGAGAAATTTTTCGATGTGGAAGTTTCAGGTAAAATTAAAAGGATATCGATAGATAGACTGAAACCATGTTTCAGCCTCAAGAATGAAATAACAGCAAATCTCCAGACACACGAAGCTGATAACTCCAAAATCTCACCTCCACTTCCTAGAGACAATGATTCTTCCAAAGATATTCATCCTAGATACACAAAAGCTGGACGAAGGGTGAGATTTCCTGCATACCTGAAGGATTACAAGGTATAACGCTATCACTGGCAAGGGGGTGTGTGGCGACATCATTCGCGTTGATGAAGCGCCATCAGCGAAACTTCTCTCATGCGTTTTTCTTTTCACCAGAGTGGCAACAGTAAGCCTTCAACAAGAAAAAGAACATTGACTGATTTTCTGTCTGTATTATTCCATATCCAAAAAATGTAAATAAATATTAATCTTCTTAAAGTCAGAACGACGTTTAAAGTTTCCTATGTTCCAAACTTCCACATCGTGCATTGGAGATAAAAATATTGCGTTCTGCCAGTTTAATAAATAAATATTGTATTCCTTTCTTATAGGCAATAATAGTGGAAATATTGATTTAATATCGATTTTCGTTATGAATAAGGCATCTAGCAGAACCTTTTTTTCTTTCTTCTTATATGTGAATTAGAGTTTCAGAAAGCATTGCTTTCCTTTACTCTGCATCTAGTGAAGAGCATCGGTAGAACAAAATAATTAGTATGGACAAAATGACGAAAGTATAAGTCAAGTGGTCGCCATCAGTTGACGAATAAAATGAGTTGCTGGTAGAAGATCCAAATCAGTGAACTGAAGAGTCTAGTATGGGTAACAGATGTTAAGGATGGAGAATGTCAGATGGCTATTTGTGTTTTTCTCTGGGAGATGGAGAACATCTAAGACAGCTGATGCAGTTGTTATGATGAATGAGACGGAATAGAAGAAATTTCTGGCAAGTTTTTGAATATAATCTTGAATTGTGTCTACTTTAAGATCACGGTGGATATACGAATTTGCAATGAACCATGGCGCGTTGATAATCTCTCTAAGGGCTGTGTTTTGAAGAACTTGGATGTGTAGAAGATGGGTTTTGGCAGCGTGGCCCCGGACAGTAATGAAGTCTAACGTTAGGAATGGAGACAAATAAATGAGCAGAGATGCATCTGGATTAACATATACTGAAATGCAAAATCATTATGAGTATAGTAAATTCTGCATGGTAAAAATGGTAAAGTAAACCAGTGACAAAAACTGAAAAAAAAGTTGCCAAGAGAAAGAAATAAAAAAAAGTGTTGCCACATATGTTGCAAAATACAAATGGGAAATATAATCATAAATTAAAAGTTATTTGCAACACTCCCCCTTGATTAAATTTCACTCAGTCCTACAAGGAACCTTTGATTGAACAAGGTTTTCTTTTACACACTCTTCGTCAACATGTCTGCTGCATTTGAACTGGAAGGTACATAAGTAAAGTTCATCAACTTCTCTTCAACCTTCTCTCTCAAGAAAAAATGCCTGAGTTCAATATGTTTGTTACGCTCTGAAGTAACATGGTTTTTGGGTAAAGAAATGGCACCCTGATTATCAACAATAAGCTTTGTGAAAAGTTTAAAAAATGTTCTCCCACAATTTCCTTTAAAAATTTTTGGAACCACAGTACTTCCTTGGCTGCGTGGCACATTGAGAGGTACTTAGCTTCAACTGTTGAAATGCAGTCGTCTATTGTTTCTTACTGCTCCATGAGACAGCTCCACCTGCTAGTAGTACCACATAGCCACTAAATGATCGTCTATCAGTCTTATCACCAGCCCAATTAGAATCGCAGAACACTTCCAAATCTTTTCCATCTTTTTTAAAGTCAGCTTTAATGCCTTGGTCTGTTTTAGGTAACGAAGGATATATTGTACGCCAGCCCAATGTTCCTTGCTTGAATTGGATCATGTAAGTAGTAGCAAAAACTGGCCTTGTTCCTCCTGCTAGGTACAAGAGCCCTCCAAACCTGCCTATATTTTAATGCTCCTTCAGTATTCAACATGTTATCCTTAGAGGCTGTTGCATATTTCATACTTGGACCTAATGGTGTTGATGCTCCTTTAACATCTTGCATATTAGTTGTTTCCAAGAGCTCACTAGCATAGACATTTTGGTGAAGAGTCACACAGCTATCTTCCTTTCTGCTTATCCTAATTGAAAGAATGTGATTGTATTTCTTTTAAGTCCTTGATTTTAAATGTGGCTGCAGTATTATCCTTAAATTCGTGAATGATGAATTCTTTGCTGGACATTACAAGTAGATCATCCACATACACACCTACGATTAATTCCTTTTCTTTATTGAAGTGAACACAAGGATCTACTCTGGATCTTGTTAGACTAGCTGATTTCAGAAATTTATCGAGGCAGATATTCCACTCTCTCCCGGACTGAGGAAGTCCATAAAGGCTTCTCTTTAGCAAGCAAACTTCTCTGTGTGTTTTCTCATGCAGACTCACGGGTGGCTGCTCCATGAAAATTGTCTCACTCAATTTTCCATTTAAATAGGCTGCAGTGATATCCAGTTGATGGACCTGCCAATCTTGCTCAACTGAGAATGCTAATAAAGTTCTAATTGATTTTGTTTTTATTACAGGAGAAAACGTTTCTTTGTAGTCCATTCCATCGACGTGGGTGTAGCCACGAGCAATTAAACGAGCTTTATATCCTTCCACTTGTCCATCTTTGTTAAGTTTTCTCTTGAAGACCCACTTGCATTTCACGACTTTCCTTTCTTTTGGCCTAAGCACTACGTCCCAAGTTTCATTTCGTTTTAAATTTTCCAATTCTTCTTCCATGGCTAACTTCCATTTTTCTGCATCTGTACTAGTTAATGCCTTTTCTAAAGTTTCAGGATCATTTCGGAAAGCTTTCTTGGGTGTTCTTGGGTGATGAGCCTTCATATTTCTGTTTCTTGGACTGTCAGCTGCACTGCATTCCACTTGTAATTACATTTATTTCTGAAGGATTTTCTTAATAAATCTCTTAATTTTCCATGATATAATCCTTTGTCCACTTAGGCGCTGAAATTTGTCTCCTGGGTTGAGTCTCCTTTTCTGGTATATCCTCCACTTTCTTCTTTTCCTGTTGAGAGCCTTCGTCTGTTACTTTGTTTCCAACTTCATCATCTTGAGATGAGTTTCCTTCAGAAACTTGTTGCAGGGGCAATGTTATAGTGTTTGCAGTCATGGAAAGTTTCTCTTCAAATATGACATCTCGAAAACAGATTAATGTACTTATTTCTTTGATGTAAATTCAGTACCTTTTATCTAAATCATACCCAAGGAGATAGCCTTTAGTTGCCTTTTTGTCAATCTTTGTCCTCTTCTGAACTGGGGCATGAGCATAGCAAGTCGATCCAGTGATGCGCATGTGTTTTATTCTCGGTTTCCTTCCCATCCATAATTCATGAGGACTTAAATTAGGAACTGAAGCCTTACCTGTCCTATTCAATATATAAACTGAAGTACTGTCGAACTCTGCCCATAGGGAAGCTTGAAAGTCCACTTCCCCATTCGAGTATTTGAGAGTTCCGGCCATTTCTAGAACTGTTCTGATCTCTGGTTCTGCACTGCTATTTTGTTCAGGTGTATATGGAGCTGTGAGCCTCTGGGAGATTCCATGCTTGTTCAAGATCTTTCGAACAGCTTGGTTGTCAAATACTCCACCATTGTCACTGAATATTTCTTTAACCTTATGCCCAAAGTTCTTAGCGTGAGCTATGAAATTTTCAAGCGCATCTTTTACTTCTGATTTGTGCTTTCAGATAAAATAGTATCGAAATTTGGTGTATGCATCTTTGAAGATTGCAAAGTAACGGTATTTCCTAAACGATTGATCAAATGGTCCGCAAATATCTGTCAAGAACAATTCTCCAGCTTTTGTAACCTCTTTCCTGATTCTAATCTTTAAACGGTGGGATTTTCCGTATACACAAGCTTCACATAATTTCATATCAGACATAATCTTAATATTCAACTCTTTCTCAACAATGGCCTTTACACGCTTTTTATCTCGATGACCCCATCTTTCATGATAAAGTTGGAGAGTTGATTCATTATTCTCAGTCATGTTTATGTCAATGTGAGTTTCAGGAACTAACGTCTTCATCACGGCTTTGAACAGACCCCCACCAGCATTTCTTCTTCCATGCAGAACCATTTAAGCATATATTTTTAAATAACAATCCTTAAATGTTGATTCAAACACACTGTTTTGATTTCTATCTTGAGATGCTAACATGGAAAATAGATTTTTACTTATTTCTGGAACATAACCAGACATTTTCAAGATTTTTGATTTGATTCATCCCATTTACATTTGTCATTATCTTGATAAAGCCTTTTCCATTTGCTGGTAATGACTTTCCATTTGCCACAGTGATGCTATGAGAAAGCTTAAAATCTTTCAAAGTCTATAAAGTAGTCACTGTTATTGACGACATGCTTTGAGGCCCCTTTATCAATAAACCAATCATCAGAATTTGTTTCTGCAGAAAATATTGCCTCATCTACAGCTAGAAGTGTCATATTTGCAGCAACACTGTTCTTACTTGCTTTGTTTGGCCCTGTATGTGGACTAGGTTTTAGCGGTTTTCCATCAGTTATCCATTTCTTGCATGTTCTGACCTAGTGTTCTTTCTGGTGGCAATAATTATGCTTGTCATTGTTTTTCTGGTAAATAGATGATTTCGGCTTAAATTCCGAATTTGCTATCAATGCTTTCTGATCTAAAGTTTCTAAAAATTTGGATCCTTCCTTAATTCTCTTTCATGGGTGCACAATTGTGCGGTTAATTCATCTAAAGTTCTCTTTTCATCATGTAGTATCATCATCTCTTTTTTTCAAGTAACCAACTCGATTTGAAAGTACGATAATTGGGAGGAAGAGTATCCAATATTTTATAAATGAACTGCATTTCTGGCAGTCTGTTTGCTTACTTATTTTCAAGTCCACTGTTCAGTTCATTCCATAGATTTTTCAATTTTGATAAATGAGCTGTCATATCATCATTTGACCAACTGAATTCGAAGAGCTGTAAGCATATGTTATAAAGTTGGTTATCAGACAAATCTTCGCATACTTTGTGAAGTTCCAGCCAAATGTCTCTTACGCTTTCAAATCTCATTACCTTTTGTAAAGTGTCTTCAGTCATGGAGTTCGTAAGAACCATCATAGCGCAGTTATTGACTTTATTAAAAACCTTCATGTCATCTCTGAATCCCTTTCGAATCTCTTCGGCCGCATGTTCAGGCTTCACTGGCTTCTTCAATTTTCCTTCCACGACTTCCAAAGCGTTTTCGTGATAGTTTAATAGGGACTTAATTCGATATTCCCAAATAGGCCAACCACGTTTTCCGCATAACGGCTTAACCGATATCTTTGCAGCTTCCATTTTTGCGAACTGATTTCCCGACTCACGTGAGGCTTAAGAACTGTCGTGTTAGGCTTACAAACTGCCGCTAATGTTTATCCCCACTTTGCTCATAAATTTTCCCTCGCAGTTATAGCACCCTGGGCCCATAACCTAATGAAGTCTAACGTTAGGAATGGAGACAAATAAATGAGCAGAGAATCGTCTGGATTAACATATATTGAAATACAAAATCATTATGAGTACAGTAAATTCTCCATGGTAAAAATGGTAAAGTAAACCAATGACAAAAAGTGAAAAAAAGTGTTGCCACATATGTCGCAAAATACAAATGGGAAATATAATCATAAATTCAAAGTTATTTGCAACAGACAGGACTAGCATAGAGTAATGCTGGTCGAAGTATAGATTTATATTAGATGAGTTTTTGAAGCGGGCATATGACTTCTTCGGCCAAGAAATGGGCGAATAGTTGCAAGCGTGATATTAATTTTTTTCAAAGTTTCCCTGAGATATTACTGAAAGTCAACTTTTTATCTAGAATGGCACCTAGATATTTGATTTCGTCAATCCAGTCAATTTTTACATCAAATAGAAGAGGTCTTGGTGGTATGAAATTTGTTTGCCCTTTAGGAAAAATAATTGCTTTTTTTTCAGCGTTAACTGCAATCCTCCAAAACGTGAACCATTTTTCTAGATGATTGAGGTAATGTTGAAGAAGGAGCTGGACAATAGTAACTGTAGATACTTGGTTCATAACTGCAGTATCATCTGCGAAAAGAGCTATGGTAGTTTGTGGGTCTTTAGGAATATCGTAAGTGTAGATGTTATGTAAATATGGTTAAAGTACTGATCCTTGGGGCACTACAGCGAAAATGTATCTCGTGGTAGAAACAGAACTGCCAATTTTCATTGCAAAACTTCTGTCTTGGAGATAGGAAGCAATAAGTCTAATACAATGATCGGAGAAGTTCAGCTTGATAAGTTTATAAATAAGTCGTCGGTGCCAGACCCTATCAAAAGCTTTCGCAATATCTAGGAAAATGGCTCCGGTTGGAAACTTACAATTGAAATCATCAGTAATATAGTTGATGACACGAAGCAGCTGGTGATTAGTACTATGAAGATTACGGAAACCAAACTGTTCTTCTGGAATGTAGGAGCCGTAATGAGTAGGTTCATCCTCAGATTAATACTGCGTGGCATGTTAAAGGCAATTACTAATTTTGCCAAGAATGTCCACAATTGCACCCATTTTGTCTATAGATGAGATTTGTTTCTGCATAGTTTTTAGGCCTTCTATAATAACAGTAAATATTGTTTTAATGAATCCAAATTAAATAAGTCTGAAAAAGTGGGGCTTGTGGTTGGAGTTTCAAAAAAGCTACTATGATAGGAATGCAAGACCATTAAAACCACTGAAGGTAGGAGATCAAGTGTACATAAAAGAGAAAGGGAAAAAACTAAATGAAAGGGGGAAAATTATAGAAGAAGCGGAAAGACCATGTTAATACAAGATTATCAGAACAGATGGAAGAATTGTAGAAAGAAACCGAAGAGACATATTTAAAGGAACTAGTCAGAAAGATTTTCCAGTGCAAAGCAACTATGAAAATTAAAGGTCATGAGGATGAAGATGTGGATGAACCCGACACATCTGAAATAGCGGTACTTCAAATTTAGGTGTACCTGTAAATTCTTCAGCACCCAACGGAAATGTTAAGCCATCAAATACTGAAAGAGGTATTGTATCACCAAATTTTGCAAATGGACATAACTAAGTTACTCGTTCTGGTAGGACTGTTAAAAACCTCATTATTGAAAAGACCATGTATAATATTTTTTTATTATTATTTCTGTTAAAAAGGGAGATGTTATATATGTAATTGTAACTGTATCTATTATTATTATTAATCATAACTGTAATATAGATTCATTAGAGTAGAATGTAGAATAAACGATGTTTGTATACATCTCGTGGTCATCATTGAGCACTTGTCAAACATATAAAAATCATACAGATAGCGGGCATGGGTAGTTGGTTACGTATTAACGCCACCGCAGCAGAAGTTGCGCTAATGCGCCAATAAAGAGCAATCTTGTCCACACACAGCTACTCTGTTGTTCGCATGCGCAATGTGA
The DNA here is from genome assembly GCA_000611955.2 of Stegodyphus mimosarum. NCBI lineage: Eukaryota > Metazoa > Arthropoda > Arachnida > Araneae > Eresidae > Stegodyphus > Stegodyphus mimosarum. The sequence continues at coordinate 556,578 of KK122367.1, forward strand.
TTCGCACTTGGCAAACTTTTTTAAACTGGCTTGTTTACTAAGCTGTGTGGTGGACAATTGTCGATTTTCATATGTTTATGTTCAACGTGCTTTGTTTATTTTATGTTTCGCTGTTCTTTTCGCACTTTTCATTTAAATTCTTGTTGTGTTTATTTTTGATTTTGAAAAATTGTTTTTATCAGCATTATCACATTAAAATTAGGCTTATTCGATGCAGTAATATGTTTTAATGATGGTGTACGAAGCCGCAGTAAAGTAATGGAACTACTAGGAATGTAGCCAGAGTTTTATATGGTAAAGTGTCTGCAAAAAATAGATTGTCTTGGAATTTGTGAGGCCCAGCTCGCTTACCAAAAGCTTTCTAAAATGGCTAGAAATAGAAATAAATTTATAAAACAAAAACAACTTGATGTAGAAATGTTAGTTCAAGATGATTATGGTGCAGGAAAATATTAAAACGTTAATTTTTTGTAAATTATTAGTGTTTAAATAGTTTTTTTCGTTTTTCTTAGCTTTCGGTACATTTTTTTTAAACTATTCAACCTGGAAGGTTCCAATTTTCTACAGTTATTTATCATTACCATTTCTTTGAAACTATGCAGGTTATAAAGTTTACGAGCATTAGTATTGGCTATATTAATAATGTAATACTAATTTTTTATGATTTTCAAAACATATTACTAATTTATTTTTGATATTTTTTCTTTTTAAGTAAGATGTAAAATACTGCTTATTATTCTTAAATGATATGCTTTTAACTAGCAAGCAAAATTTTAAGACGATTGGTGCAGTAATTTTAAGAAAAGTGTACCAAACTAGCACATTGTCACAAAAGATTCGTGAAAGGTAAGTAAAATTAAACAACTGGTTTTTAAAAATATTAAGAATTTAATATACACTTTATGTCTTTTCTGTAATCTACAACCTATGTATTTTAAATAAAAAAAGAATCAAATGTATAAGTTTATTTTGAGAAAAGTTATACCCTAATAACTTTCGTCTCGAAATAGTTTCATTTTGCCAGTCGGCATGTTGCATGTCCCCTTAAAAACCGCCAAATCTGTAGCTGTAGTGGCCTTAATACGTAAGTACACGGGCATGGAATAGCTAAATGTCGAAAAAATTTTAGTGTGTAGTTTGTGGGAAAACGCACCACATACTCTTGTGCAAAAACATGAACTCCGAGTCCAAACCTGAAAGTATCGCCAACAGCAATTTCAGAGAATATGATAAACAGATACCAAAACTTGACGAGACAGTTGCAAATTTTTCGAAAACCTCTAACGGCTTATTACGAACTCTGATGGTTACTTTGAGAGGAAAAAATATAAAACGGCAGGAAAGAGCTATCATTGACTCAGCGTCACATAGGTCTTATGTTTTGAGGAATGCTGCTATTGAAATGCAATTTCCGAGCACATGCAAAGAAAAATTACGACATTCGTTATTTGGAAGGACAACCAATGAAATTAAAGATCACACTGTTTTTACAGTGTTTTTATCGAAAACAGATGCTAATTATTTATGCAATTTTAAGCTCTTGGACAATAGGTATTTTGTGATACTATACGACCAGTAGGACAAGGCGACGTGATAAACGAACTAAAGGAAAATAATATTTATCTGAATGATCAAAGAGATGGACCGATAGAAATATAAATTGGAACTTATATTCGTGTAAAATTGATGACTGACGGCTTTAGACTAGTCCCCTCAGGTCTTGCTGCTATTGTGACCAAATTAGGATGGACAATTATGGGCAAAAACTCTATGCCTGAAATTTCAAATAATTCTACTTTTCTTGTCACTTCAATGATCAATCCGACATTAGTATCCGATTTGTGGGTTCTTGACACGTTGGCAATTTTAGACCATTTAGAAAAGAAAAATAAATTAGAACTTGAAGAAGAAGCAAGGAAACATTTCTTATCTACAGTTAAAATAAATGAAACTCTGGAAGGTCATTTTTAAGTATGCTTACCGTGGCTTAGTGATCATCCGCCCTTGACAGAAAATTTTAATTTGGCTATTAAAAGATTAGATTCGACTGTTAAGCAACTGAAACATGATTATCTTTGTGAAGAATATGGGGAAGTTTTCTGTAAGTGGGAACGAGAAGGAATAATATAATCTGTACCGCAAAATGAAATTGAGTTACCTTGTTATTACTTACCTCATCGTCACGTAGTCAAAGAAAACAGTACAACAAAGATAAGACCAGAATTTGACGCTTTAATCAAAACAGAAAGAAACACATAGTCTCAATGACTGCCTAGAAAAGGGGTTGAATCTTATTGAACCATTCCTGCAGTTCTTCATCGATTCCCGATGAACAGAATAGGAGTTCATCCGACATACGAAGCAATGTTTCGCAAATCAGCCTTAAAATCTTTAAGATAAGGACTTTTTGAGATTCTTATGGTATCAAGCCGATAGCCAACTTAAATATTACAGGCACTGTAGATTTGTGTTTGGAAATATTCCAGCAAAAGGGTTAATCCTCCACCCCCACCATTGCTCAGTGATCGAGTTAAAGATGCCTCTGTGTTCCAGATTACCGGCATTGATATTGCAGGACCTTTGATATTTAGGGATGAAAGGAAGGCATGGATTTGCTTGTTTACATACGCAGTATATCGTTGTGTTCACTTAGAATTCGTAACATCTCTGTCTACAGAAACTTTTCTTCAAGTCCTGCATCGCTTTGTTTCTCGGCGAGGTGGACCCGCTGTAATTTATTCGGATAACGGTACCAATTTCATAGGTGCATCTAATGCTTTTGCCTCAGCAGATTTCAAAGAAGTCTCTAGAACAGGAACTGAAAACCACATTACTTGGAAATTTATACCTCCAGGTGCTCCCTGGGGAGGAAGTTGGTGGTAGCGTCTAATTGGATTAATGAAGAAAATTTTAAGAAAAATCCTCGGGAAAGCTTGTTTAGAATACGAAGAAATATGCACTGCTTTGTCTAATTGCGAAGCCATATTAAATGACAGACTGTTAACAGTTGTATTAGCTGACTCAGATCTCACCGTTATAACACCAGCCACATTCGTAAGAGAATTACAGAACGATTTAGTGCCTTTTTTAAAGCAAGAAATCAATTCAAACTTTTTAGGCGTAGATTCCGCACATTCAGAATATCCGGGAGAAATTTAGGAAGAGTTTCTGCCAAGAATATTCAGAAAATTTCAAGAGTCAAACATTGTGATCTTAAAGTAGGTGACATTGTATTAGTTGGAAACGATGATAAGAAGAAAATGATTCGGACTTTAGGAAAAACCTTTAATTATATCCAGGAATCGATGCCATAAATCGACGTGCAAAAATTAAAACTCAAAGTGGTGAATTAATAAGAGCAGTACAGAGTCTCTATCCATTAGAAGTATCATCTGCAGAGAGACTTAATCTAGCTAGTGATCCACGACACCAATTCAAGACACCTGTTAAAAGGATATCTACAGTAAAAGCACCGCAACAGCGAAACATACCCGTTTCAAATGACGAAGTCTCTCTTATTACGAGACATGGAAAGACTGTTAAGAAAATCCAGAGATTAGACTTATGATTGTTCAATTGCATTGTTCAATTCCTTATTTCTCATTGCAAAGTGGGAGGATGTAAGGAAAGATTATTACGAAGTACATGAAATATGACGTCACTGTGGAAAACGAAAAATTATGTTTAAGACTTTTAATGATTAGCTTTTTTGGTGTGGCCACGGTATCTGTATTCCATGAGTTTATTTTTGAGTTGTAGCTTTCGTTTTGCTTGCAGATGTAAACATTAGTAAATTTGAATTTAAATGAAAGATTTGGAATCTTTTTAGAGTTTTGACATATGCCTCAGTTCTGGGCATGCAGGAAATATTTGTAATTAGAGTCTACTACATTATTTCTTTTTTTTTGGGGGGGAGGGGGTTACGATAAGAACAGCAGATGATAGTAATGAAAAATTTATTTTTGTGTGAGTTAAATTCAGCGTATTAAATAAGTTACGAATATTATGAAATCATGCAACCTATGAAAAAATGGTTATTAGAAATTTAGATTTTCATTTTGACACAGTGCAGGGTGAGGAACATAATGCGCAAGGATTTTAATTTTGAAGACCGCCCGGCCATATAAACTCCTTAAGAATAAGGTGAATGTTGAAGCCTCTAACAAATTTGCAACTCTTGATAATAGTGAGAATAATGTTAACATGAAAGCTATTTGTGTTGAAAATATTAGTGGTGAAAATTCTGAAAATGCCCCCATGGACAGCCATTTACCGAAACCAAGGATTATACTGATTAACGTTTTTCCTCCACTTAATGACTTTGTCAAAAAACTCAGTGAGCAACTAAATGTGGCTTTCACCGTTGACCATCACCGGGAGATCACGAGATGCCTGGAAACTAACAGTATCCAGCGTTAAATATCACATTTAAAAAAAATAAAGCCAGTAAAGGTAGTTTTACGAGGCTTACCCTCCGACTGCACCACGGACGAAATTAAAAGAAGTTGATTGCTGGTGGATTCAACATCATTAAGGTTAATCACATGTACAGATTTAAATGGGACACCATTCCCTCTATTTCGGGTTCACTTAGCCAAAGTTTCGGGAGCTGAGAAAATTTATAATATCCGTAACTCTCTCTGTTTTGATATTAAAGTTGAATAATATTGTAGATACATTAAGTTATTTCGAAGCAGGAGACATGAAAAATGAGCAACGCCTTCGCAGGGAATCGAACCACGGACCTCTCGGTTACGCGTCGAGCATGCAAACCACTACACCGCGAAGGCATGCGAAGAAGGCGGGAGAAATACCTTACATACTTCCCCTTTTAAACGGCGACTGGGGTTTTGGGGACCCAATCGCCAAATCGCGGTGGTGGAGAATCATCATCCACCACCTTTTAGTTCGGGCGCCAGTTGTAGAGACATTAGGTTATTACGAAGCAGGAAATGCTTACAGTTGCCAGCATTTCTTCCTCTGTTCAGACGAGTGCAAACTCGCTCCAAGGTGTGTTAAATGCGCTCTGCCTCATAAGAGTTCGGAATGCAAAGCAAACTTTATTAATAAACTCACCTGTAGCAACTGGAGTGGAGCATATGCTGCCAACTTTCGACTATGTCCAAAAAGGTTCCACTAATATGAAAAAGAAACCCACTAGATCCCAAGATATTAATGACACTCGATCGGAGGCACTTGGAGGGCACGTTTACTCCAACAATCAATAAGACACTCCTAATTCTGAAATACCTACCATTTCTATGGGACACGCTAGTAGGGGAACAAATACAGGTAAATCTAGTAAAATCATTGATGTAAATGCGCAAACTTCATTGCCACACCTTACAGAACAGGTAAAACAAAAAAATGAAAATGCTAAAAAATAATCCACAAATGACATCCATCTCTGCAGCTTTTATAGATTTTATGAAGATCATTCCCTAAATAAATGAGATTTTCAATGTCTGTTCCGTATTCGATGTAATGGAAACAATAACTGGCCGCGTGCATGACGTTCGTGTTGCCCTCACTTCTATTGACAAAATATTTGCGGTATTTAACATTCTGGAACACATATTAGCGGAAATTTATCTGCTGTAAATGGAAACTAAGCTTGTGTGATATTATGCTGATGATTTAATATTTTCTATCTGCATTTATTTTCAATCTGTGGAAACTTTGTATTTACTGTAGCTTATGTATTTGTAAATTTGGTTTGTATGTGTATTTTTCTTAGTTTTATTACATGCCATATATATTCGTAACTGACTTTTAAATGACATGCTTCGTATTCTCAAATCATCAGCTTGATAGCCAGGACTAATTTTCTGACTTCTTGTGAATATTATTACGTTTATTCAAATTCTGAACTTTTTTAATTACTGTTACAATCTTCTTTTTTAGTTCACCTTGATAAATTCGAAAGTGAATATTCTTCGATGGAGGTAAAGTCAGTGTACTAGGTTCTCCGGTGTTGAACCATTCTACTCAGGGTGGATTTTAAATACGAATTTGTAGAACTATTACAGTGTTACATGCTGTAACTAAATTTTAATTTGGCATTAAAATTTTCAAATTAAATCTTAGTCATTAAATGTTAGATTAACATCAAAGTGACGTAAAAAAGTTAAGAGCAACAAACATATTTTTGTTCTGCCTGTAATTGATTTCTGATATTTAAGTATACTTGCTTAAATACAATCTGTTTTCAGAATCCTCTCTTGCTAGAAAATTGGAGGCATGCAATTCCTAGGGCAGACCGAATGCTTTCGCCGAATGATGTTGAATGTTAACATCATTTTTCAGAAACTTATATGAAACGCTTTTATGAGATCAAGTTGCGCAATAGCGCAGTATCCCTAGACTCCAACAAGATTTGCCTTTCGTTCTCTTAAATCTGCCAACCTATTTCTCTAAAACCGTAGGTTAAAAAAAGCACCTTTCGCAAAAATGCCGCTGGAAACGAAAATAAATTTTCTTTGGTTACAAGTAGAGTTGTAACTTTTGAAGCGATAAAGGAATTTACAATTCATCTGTTGGTTGAAAGTCTGCAAAAGATTTCCAAACCGAATTGTTTGCGGACTGTGAATTCTGTAATTATTATTTGTTAGCGCTCCATGGACATCAGATTACATATGTGAAAGAAGAACTCTAACTGATAAAGATATGACTATAAAAATAACATGTTTTTTTTTTCTTTTACATTTTTTTAATTTCAGTATTGTGCATCAAATTAAATTTGGTACAACCAAACGCATCATACTCATCGTTACGTGTAATTTATGTTTTTATTTGTTGTTATTTTATCTCTTTTCTGTATTATCTGTTATTTTAATTGCGTAACAGATCACATAATATGCACTGAAAAATGTTTTCCTAACCAATAATATAGTATATTGAAATTTACCCAATGTATAAATAATACCTTATGAGCATATAAATTTTTTTATAATAGTTCTTGCTTTGCTCATTGTTTTGATTTAAAACTGATTTCCCATCTCTGGTGAGTGGGAATGCTTTGCTCATTGCTTTGGTTTAGGCCAGGGATGTCAAACTCATAGGTACACTTGGGCCAAACAAACAAGGTTTAACTTTAGCGCGCCGCAAAAAAAAAAAAAAAAAAAAAAAAAAAAAATCAATATTCATAGAAACGTAGATTTATTTCGAATAATACAATAATAAACATATATATATATTTATGTAGAAAAGAACAAGAAAATTTTAATGTTTACGTCCTGATACTTGACATCTCTTCTCTGCTATTATCTTTCCTATTTCGGGAGAAATTTTGTTTGCAGTGATAACTTTCAACGCTGACCCAAGGTGAGCATCATTAATACGGTTTCTAATAGGAGACTTATTACCTTTCATGACTGAAAATAACTGCTCGCACCGATAAGTGCTTCCAAACATGGAAATAATTTCATATGCGAATTTGAGAGTATTTTCAAACCTGGCAGGTAAATATTTGTAAAATTCAGGCACGCCCACTTCAATGAATTTTGCTTTCAAATTTGAGTTGCATTGAATCTCGATCACCTCCATTTGCATATGGCTGGGCACTGAGTCAATACTTATTGAGAAAAATCGAAGAAAACAAAACAAAATTGTCTTCGAGGGAACTAAAATCATTAAACCTCGTTTCAAATTCAGTTGTTAAATTTGCAGTTTTTTCTGCGTATTTTTGATACGAACAAGTATCATCTAAACTTGATTTGTTCATGCTGCACGTCGGGAAGTGCGTCAAACCTTCATTTTTAAGTTGTCTTTCCCAAAGAACTAGTTGATATTTGAATGCTTTAATTATGTCAAACATGTTCGTAATGATATGATCTTTTCCTTGTAACGATAAATTTAAATCGGTTAAGTGTTTGGTTATATCAACCAAGAAAGATTAATCTTGTATCCATATTGGATCGTAAAACAAACTTACATCTTGATTTATGGATAATGTTGATTTATGGATTATGATGTCAATAATGGATATACATGATGTCACTACATATTCATAAAAAATGGAGCCTCTATAAGAGAACAGACAGCACTTGTCATCATTTTTCAGCTTATAAGCAGCAGGATTATGCTGATATTTTACATCTTTTACAAGTTCCAACTCATACCATGGCCAATGACATGATACTGATTGTTGACCATGACCACATCTTTCGCATATGGGGTGTGGGGAGATAGCATTGTTCTATCACAGTCAAATTTCGCTAAATATTGAAAACGTGATGTGCACAATGCAGTATACGTCAGTTAGTAGGCAAAGCTTAACTCCTTAACTGCAGTGGGTGTATATATAAGCCTTGCTCAGCTGACATGTTAACTGCTCCGAGCACATACACTCTTAAGACAAAAAAAAACGTACTACGACGCACCAAGAACATATAAAGCAAATTGGACACAAACTGATATGCATACACGTTTCGACGGAAAATGCAAAATTTTACATTTTGGCTGCCAATGAATGAACGGTTGTCGCTACAGCACATGTGATCTGCGCAACTAACAGGACATTTAAGAGAAAAAATTACGATTCCAGGTCATAAATTCTTCACGAATTTCATTCCGTGTACTCTGGTAGACAGTAACTATGCCTTGCATACAGGTGCGCGAACGATATGCGCAGATGTCAGAATTTTAGAGAGGTCGTGTAGTTGGCTCAAAGAAGCCGGTTGGTCTTATCGGTGGCTCGACATTTGAGCAGGAGCAATGCCACTATTAAATGATGTTGGCAGGAATGGGTGAACCATGGCCGCACACAGCGTCAAGAAGGAAGCGGTAGGCCTAGTGAAACAACAGAACATGAAACCGAGCAATCGTCAGAGCGGCACTCATAGCCCCAGATGCATCATTATCATCGATTGTACATGCAACTAGTGCTTCAGTGACCGCAAGGACCATTCATAGAAGGCTCACAGAAAGAGCGCTGTGGTCACGGCGCCCCTTGCGCCGACTACCATTGACCTCTGTACAACGTCAAGCCCGTTTACAGTGGTGTCGGTCTCATTCGCATTGGAATGTCACTGACTGGGGTAGTCTTCAGTAATGAGTCCCACTTTGAACTGAGCCCCGATGACCAGCGAAAGCGAGTCTGAGGACGTCCCGGACAGCGGTGTGATACCAACCTGACTGTCTTCCGGCAGACAGGCCGATAACCAGGAGTGATGGTCTGGGGTGCCATTTCACTTCATAGTAGGACCCCTTTGGCTTCATCCGTCGCAACCTTACAGCACAGCGGTACGTCGACGAAGTTCTAATGCCCGTTGTGTTGCCCTTCATGTCACACCACTCTGGGCTTACATTTCAGCAAGACAATACCCGCCCCCACACTACACATCTTTCTACTGCTTGCCGAACATTACCTTGGCCAGAAAGATCGACGGATCTCTCTCCTATTGAACACGTTTGGAGCATTATGGGCAGGGCCTTCCAACCAGCTCGGGATGTTGACGATCTAACGCGCCAGTTGAGGGACCTTTTTTACTATACATCTTTTTTATTATACTTTTATTCTAAACATTAAATTTTGTATTTTCATTTCTTCTTTTATTCTTTATTTTGTGAAAGTAGACCATTTTTAAACAGCAAAATTTGCACTTATTTTCCGCCTAGTACATTGCATAACAATGTGTGCCCGTGTAAAGAAAGAAAAAAAAACAGTGGTACTGGTAACTTTTGTACATTTTCCGCATAGATTTAAGGGGTTAAATACAAAAGTAGGTGTAGCAGTAGTTTAATACCTTAAAATCTTTTTCACACTACTGAGAGGGCAAATTAATTTTGAAAAATTACAAGCTATGTTCTTAAAGAAAAGAAAAAAAAATTATTAATATAAGCAAGAGGCTTGATTATTATGAAACAGGGATGTCAAACTCATAGGTACACTTGCGCCAAACAAACAAGGTTTAACTTTAGGCCGGCCGCAAAAAAAAAA
>KK122367.1:568476-586306 GCA_000611955.2 Stegodyphus mimosarum
TCTATAAATATCTGGATTTTTGTGGATGGCAACAGCAATTACGAGATATTTATTTATTAGGTATTAAATGCACGCGCTGTTCTATTTTTAACCTTCCAACGCAGCTGTCTTTTCAAAAATCGTCTGCGTTGCTAAGGCAACATGAAGCAAATCTAATTACAATTTTAAATTAAAAAAAAAACTAAATAAATAAATAACTATGAAATCCATAACAATATGAATTAAGTAATAATTAATAATAAAGCAAAGCGCATGCACCAATATATCGTACAAAACTATGATTGGAAAACTGAGACCATGAGTTCGGCCACATTCGGCTATCGGGGGATGCGTACAAGTTCTGAGTGCACGTGTCCCCCAAAAGCCGAAGGTAGCTGAACGCAAGCTACTCACACGCATTTGTAATTTAAGTAGTGTGTGTCTCAGCTCGCTGTGAGTAATCTAACAACACTGAATAAATTATCGTTAATTACTTAGCAGTAAACATTTCATTTTTTTCTTTGTCGATATGTTATTTTTATTATTATATATTATTATTTGCCGATATATTGGCCGGGCCGCAAAAATATTTGTTGTGGGCCGCATGCGGCGCGCGGGCCGCGAGTTTGACATCCTTGGTTTAGGCAATATATTGTTTGTCGGTTTGAGTTACAAATTGTTTTGTCGTTTAAAAACATTTTGTAACAAATATAAAATTGTTATTAGTATATAAAAAGTGTATTATTTCAACTGTTTTATCTTCCAGTTTAATTGATGAACTGGATTTTATAAGTTTTCTGCATCTATAGAAATTTCTATTTTAGGCAATGATCGAAGTACTCATCTTTTTCCTTGTTTTTTATTAGATGCACAACCTGTGGCCCGCGAGCGGTAAATTTGCGTCCCGCCGATACCTCTTCAAAATTTTCCTGCGATTTGTCATACTGGCTGTCTCTAGGAGGAGTTTGGGGCGAGCGGTGAAGCCGTACTTTAAGAACTTAGAATGTCTATTTGGCCTGGTTCCATTGTTAGCGCAAAGGGCGTTAGACCAGAAAGGCTATTAATTTTGTTTTAACACTTTGCATTGGTTCACTATAAATGTCGGTTCACTTTTAATATTGTTGCCACCAAATATTAGAGCCCTGTATTATATTTAAAGAAATTAAATAATGAAGAAGCTGCATACATGTATGTATATTTCTCGCATTGTGATAAAACAATGGTTCCTAGAGTCATCACATTTTGAATAATGTACGTTTTCACCCGAATATGGGCATCTGGAAGCCCAAATTTGAAATTTGTTTTATTATCTATTTCCAGGGCTTCGAACCGGAACTGAACCGAAAACCGGAAAAAACCGTTATTTTGGTCGGAACGAAAACCGGAACTGAACCGAAAAAAAATATCGGTTTATTTCGGTTCGATATATCTTTCAGTCATTTTGTTACTGTTACCAACTTATCAATATTTTCTAATAACGTCAACTTTATAATTATCATTACATGTATACTGCTTCTCGATTTCCTATTTTGATATTCACTAGTATTTTTCTGTTTCAGTTTCGCATGAAACTACTTGTAGAAGACATATTTAATTCAGTTGATTAAATTAGAAGTATAGATGATTTTTTAAGAAAAATATCGAGTTATATTTTATTTTTCACATCTCAGCATGCGATCATCCACGGATGTTTGTATAGACTGTTTAGATAGACAAACCAGCTGCTCAGCAGGAAGTATGTGATGTACGCGTACTAATACGTGTCTTTGTCTAATTGGTCAGGAGACGTAAAAAGGCTAGTGACAGTCGGTATTAATTCCTGGAGACTAACTACAATGGTCAACTAGAAGTATTTAGTCAAGTAAAGAATAAATAAAAAATAGCGTGTAACTCTCAACCGGCTCTCTATTCTTTTGTTTTGCGCTCCAAACTCAGTTGCGCCCCTGACGGCCACCTTTTTCGCCAAGTCCTCATACGGCTCTGTCTTCTGATGTTGAATTACTGATAACGTAAGTACCAGTGTATTGATTTTTAAAATCTATTTGTTCTGTATACTAACTAATAGCACATTTTCTCAGACTATATTTTAAAATTTGTCTATGATTTGTTCGATATTGTCTTTAGGGTGAATATTTAGTTACATTTCAAATTGAAATAGAATTTATGATTATATGCTTCAAATTCATGTTTTCATTTCAATAAATGCAAAATTCTTCATGAGCATATCAGTGGAACTTTTTAAAACCAATTACTGGGTACTCGGCCGAGTAGTAAATGACCGAGTACTCGGTACAGCACTAATTATTACTTAATTTATATTTGAGGGGCAGACCCTATTCTATAGCTATAATTTAATAACTGTATATTTTTAAAAATTTATTTGATCTATTTATTTTTTTTTCCTTTTCGTTTTTAGAATGGGGAGAAATAAGACAAATACTAGCAGGGATTTTTTCACATATCACAAAACAGAGAATAAGAGTATTTGTAATATATGCGACACTTCTATGATTGGAAATCATGCTGCCAATTTAGAACGACATTTAAAAAGACATCATAGTAATGAATTTAAAACTGTACAGCAAAAAAAGAAAATTAAGTTGAACATAAGAGATGAAGCTACTCCAAGTACCAGCGGATCCAGCGGTTCACAAGAAACTTTGGATAAATACGTAAAATCAGAATTTTTGAAAGTAAAATTAAACAAGGAAATAGTCCTTAAAGCATGTATTGAACTTATTACTGTTAATGGCTGTTCATTTGAAATGTTAGAATATTCAGGATTCAAAAAGATTTTGAACCCAATTGTTAATGCAATAGGTAATCATTTTTCAGTAAATTCTGAAAATATTAAATTATTAATACCAGAGACAGCTGTTAAAATTGTCTCTGAAATAAGTACAGCACTCGAAAAAAAAGTAATTTCCTTAAAAATTGACATAGCTACCAGATTAAATAGATCAATTTTGGGAATCAATGCTCAGTTGATAATAGGCGGAAGAATAAATTTGTTTACTTTGGGAATGACAGAGTTGAAAGATAAACATACTGGAATTTATATTAAAAATATGGTTGAAAAAGTACTAGAAAAATATAATATCGATATTCAGCAAATTTATTCAATTACTACGGACAATGGAGCTAATATGATTTCATTTGTCAACTTATTAGGATCCGAAATTGAAGACGAAGTTATCGAAATGGAAAATGAAAATTTCGAAACTAGGGATCACTTTGAAGATGGAGTATTTTTTGATCACAACTTTTCTTTTAATAAACTAATCGGAATAAGATGTGCTGCACATACATTGCAACTAGCAATTAAAGACTCTATAAAAAACGCCGATTTCAATGAATTTATTTCTGATGCTAGGGGGTTGGTGAAAAAGCTGCGCATTCCATCTCTTATGTTAAAATTTAAAGACGTTAATACTAAAAGACCAATTTTGGATTGTCCAACTAGATGGAATAGTACATATAATATGTTAAAATCTTTATTGGAATGCAAAGATTTTAGCTCATCTTTAGCGGAACATAATTTAGATTACTATTTTGCAGACAGTAAAGGGTGAAATTAAAATTAATTGTTGATACCCTACAACCCCTAACGGAAGCAACTTTGAAACTACAAAGTGAAGAATTAACTTTAAGCTATTTTTACTGAATTTGGACACATTGCAAAATAAAGTTACGAAATTTTAAAAATTTCTTTGCAGATATTTTATATAATCAGTTATCTGACAGGGAAGCATTGTTAATAGAAATTGATAGTTTAGTAGGAGGAGTTTATTTGGACCCGCGTTATCAAATTTTGCTTTCCACGTCACAAAAGGTACAGGCTGTGCAACATTTAAAGAATATTTGGAACAAATTACAATTTTTTGAAAAGTCCATTTCAATAGTAAACGAGGAAACAAAATCTTCTACTGAAAGCGATGAAAATGAAGACGATTTAGAGACTTTTTTAAAAAGTAAAGAATTGGCAATAATAAAAACACATAGAACCTCTATTTCTACCGAGATTGACATTGAATTCATTTTAAATAATTTTGACAATGTACGAAGGCTTGATATAAAGCATAATATTTTAGATTTCTGGGAAGAGAATAAAATTACATATCCGCACTTGTATAAGATTGCAATGGTGGTTTTGGCAGCTCCAGCTACACAAGTTAGTGTTGAAAGAGCGTTTTCAGGTTTGAAATTTATTCTCCGAGACAACAGAAGTAATCTCAGTGAAACCACGTTAGAAGATATATTAATAATTAGAGGCAATTTTCATATGTTAAATAAATAATATATTTTTTACATAATTATTGCAAGGCCAAGTGCACGATGTGAGAGTCAAACGACGAATGTGGGTAATCATGAACCTAGTTGTCAAATGCGATTTTGATAATGGATAACAATGCCAATGCTCGCCGTCCTCTGCTCACCGCTCTTATCGTACCTGCTGTTTGTATCAATTCACATAGTGTACCAATTAAAAAAAGAATAAAATCTTCTAAATTTTGATAGAATTACATTTTTTGTTTATGATAGAATTATATTTTTAGTACAAATAAGAATATACATAAAATGAAATTATTCATTTGGAACTGAAACGAAAACAGTTATTTTTGGCGGAGCGAAAACCGGAACTGAACCGAAAACCGTTATTTTTGGCGGAGCGAAAACCGGAACTGAACCGATATTAATTTTTTAGTTGAACCGGAACGAAAACCGGAACAAAAAAAATTACGGTTCGAAGCCCTGTCTATTTCATATTTTGTAAAACTTTAACGAATTTTTGATTTACAAATTCAAAGATTTGAAAGCGAGCAATGTCAAAACTGTACGGGAAAAAACAAATTTTATCTCCAGCGCGCGCGACTGCATATCGAAAATTCTAAAGATAAGCTCATTTAAAAATTATTTTACGATATTGCTGTTGAACTGAATTTTATGGTTTAAATGCGAAGAACATGATATTTAATAAATAAAGGTAGCACACAAAACGTTAGAAACACTCCTCTTTGGGCGTAATGTAAAATCTGAAAGCCTTCAGAATTTTTATTTTTTATTCCTTTTATAGTAGAGTCCCACAAACTTGACATAATGTGGATTGAGAGACTCGAGTTTCCGACAAGTCAACTTCTACGGAATAAGGTGTGCGTTTTCAGAACTTTCAATATTTAACACATTGATGCGCGCGATATTATTTTAATAATGTTTTAATTAAGAAACTGTAGAAATCGAGAATTATGATCCTAGAGAAAAATAATATATGAATTAAAAAAATCTACTCTTGCCCATTGATTTGTGGATGGCGGTCGCACTGTTTTCTTTTCTTTTCGAACGGCATTTTCACTTCACAGAATATCAAAAGTTCCCCAAAATATGTAACACTTATAGGCATGGATGTAAACTGAGGAATGATACCTGCAAATGAACTGGTGTCAGTTTACTTTGTAATAAGATGCAGTTATAAAACTTCAGACAAGTCTCTTAACGTTTCGCAACAATAGAAAGGAATGTGAGCCAGCGGCCAGTTGCTACCTAACTTTCTTCGTATCCTTGAAAGAAGCTTGCTAAGTATTACAATATATCTTGAAATTTGTTAGCCAGTTGAAAGAATTAATATGTGAAAACAGAAAATATTATAGCAAGAGAACACTAAAATATTTGAACAAAACAAGAAAGAAATACGTATGAATAATAAATATATTGTTACGGATTTCATATTTATTTGGCTATTTGTTTGGAATTGTAATTAAAATAGCTTTATTTTTCGGTGCAACGCAGATGATTTTTGAAGAGAAAGCTACGTCGGAAAAATAAAAATAAAGAGCGCGTACATTTAATGTTTAATAAATAAATATCTCGTAATTACTGTTGCCATCCAGAAAAATCTAGAAATATCGAGATTATTCTAGTGATAATTAAAAAGCTTATAAAAGCGGAATTGAAACACCTCATCTTAGTAGTAGTTGTTGTATTTGTAGCTGTTTAAAACGAAATGCTGTTTGTTTACTTTATGCTGTAGCGATTTCGCTGTGTGATAGTATTAGTTTATCTGTTTTGAACTGAGTTTTGCTAAACGTTTAAGATAATTGTGATATTGTACGAATATCTCTGAAGAAATATTTCAGCATTTTGATTTATTTCTTGGGGAATGAATACCATTTTTATTAACTTTTTAACGGCTTGTGCATTGAATCCATAACGAACCCGTACAAACGCAACAATATATATATACTGTATGTAATATTTGCTCTCTTTGGCCCAGAGATATCTTAAAAAAGTTGTTCAGTTAATATCAGGAGACGAATTTGCCGGACTCTGCTGTATTACTTGTATATATCTAAGCATTTTTATTATTTATATTGCTGTTTCGTCTGCCTCCCTTTTATTATTTATTTCACGAACAAAGCCGGTGGTTTTTCCTTTGCTCTGCTAATCTCTTTTTCAGGAAATTACTACCTTTTCCCGACTCTGGTACACACGTGATCCACTACTCAATATTTCATTCATCGATTACTCTTTTTCTCCCGATGGACAATATTCGCCTTACTCCTCATTACTTTGGATTGACTTTATTATCTAAACTACTATTTACACCTGCAGCTATGCTACTTATACGTTAGGGTACTTATATTTAGTACTCTAGGTTAGGATCGGCTTATGAACTCAAGCTTCATGGTCTGCGGCTCCTTAACACACGGGTCTGTGGTATGATACAGCACGAGCGTGTTTGCACGCAAGTGCAAAGGGAGCGCAATGCTCTACCCGTTCTAGAACTAATTTTAATTTTCCTAATTAAATTCAAGGACTAACTTAAAAGAGTTAATAATTTTGTTCTATAATTAATTACAAAGGGATTATTTAATATTTTAGGATAAAGAATAGTATGAATATAAGCAAAATTCACCAGAAAGGCAGTGCGAGCGAGGCAAGTTACATAGAATTGGTACTGGAAATAGAGCTATAATAAATACAAAAATTCACAATATAGATAATATAGAATATAACTTAATTACAATGTCTATTTTTCACAAATGGCTGTTTCTTCTCTTGCTGAGGATAGACAAAGATGGTTTTGTTATTCCTAGCATAATTTTCTTCATAATTATAAATACTGATGGCAGGATTCAAGGTGCTGCGTTGTTTAACATGAAAATTCTTAGCAAGGTGATAAAAATAGGTTCTTAATTGACAAATTTTTTATGCCTTGTGGATTTTACTATTTCGCACATACCACAGGGCATTCGTGATTTGACGTTAGGTACAATTTTGTGCAGTTTGCTGTTTTTTCCTGCTGGTCTTACATGAATATGCGCAGACCGGGCAAGTATAACACAGCATGGAAGGTAACTTGTATTTATAAATGAGTAATTTATTATCAATAGATAGAGCTCTGTTCGGTGCAATTGGGAGGGAGAGTTGAGCTTTACCTGCAGAAAACTTTTGGATAATATATGTAATATGTGGGGTCCATGTAAGCATTTTAGTCACCCGAAGATAAGGGACAAGATAAGATAAGGGCCAAGCTCAAGGCAGAGTTTATTCATACAATTGCAGGTTCTCAGTGATATTTTTTCTTTTTTGTGAATAATATAGCTACAGTCTTATCATCATTGACTTTGATTTTCGACATTATCAGCCAGGTCTGTAGTGCTTGGATGTGAGATTGTAACCGTTGTATTACTGGGCTAATAGATGCGCTTTGTTCAAGGATCGTTGTGACATCAGAGTACATTGCTAGTGATTGCTCGTGTAGTGTTGGGTATCACAGGAATGTCGTTCACATAAATGTTAAAAAGGGTGGGCTCCAAAAGGGACGCTTGTGGGACAACAGTTGAGATAGCACGACGTGTGGAATGTCTGTTAATGACGCGAAGGACAAAGTGCTTGCCTGTAAGGTAGGATTTAATTATGTGTATAATGTTGTAAAGTATATTTTAATTTTACAACAGTTATTTTAATTTAGCTCACCTTTCCTATCTTACTTCGTTTCAACTTACAAATCCCTACCAGAATGAGTTTTTAGAAACGCGTTGAATGCAAAAGAAGAAGAGATAGTATAAAAGAAAAGTGCAAGTGACTTCATGAGAAAGAAGTTAGGAATCCTAAGTAGCACGCGTTTGCCTTTGGGTTACGTCTCTCTAAGCTGTTCTTACGCTTGGTCATATTATTACGTAGCTTTTGATAGTTCGCTGGCTTATTCAATATTACGGACCAACTAGTATAGAATTTGTTAGCTTCGGCTAAATCTCTTTAGTTAGTTCTTGCTTTTTGATTTTAAGCCCAAGTGGAGGCTTTGCTGTAAGCTCGAAGAAAGGGGCAGACTGTTAATCTTATTTTGAGGGAATAAAGAATAATTAACCTTTCTTGAGTTTACGCTTTCTGTTCTTTGAACTAAGCGATAATTCGCTTAACAAATCTCTAGGGCCCTCAACACTTCATCTAACAGAATAAAATTGAGGAGATATACAATGTAGTCTGAAAAATACAGATTGTGTGTCTTATAACTAATTGAGTTCAGCCAGACACAATCGAAAGTTTTAATTATGTCTATGAAAAGTCTACCGGTAACTTTGTTGGTCTGTAGGCCCTCAGCTATGTGTTTCAACCACCCTGTACAGTTGCTGTGTGGTAGATAGTTTACTTTGAAATCCAAACTGTTGTGTGCTGATGATCTTATTTACCTCCAAGTGATCCTAGATTTTTCTCAGGAGGAATGCTTCAAAGAACTTACTCAGGCAAAATTGCAAAATGATGGACCTGTACGAGGCCGGATTCGAGGCGGGCTTTCCAGGTTTTAGAATCAGCATAATAGATGCCGTTTTCCAGTCACTAGGAAAGTACTGCGAGCAAGAATGATGTTGAATACCTTGTTCATCAGGAAGACTATCTTGATCGGGAAGAGTTTAATAACCTTGTTAGTGACGTGATCCAAGTCCCGGCTATTTTCAGTCTTGAGTGTTTTTATATAACCAAGAACTCCCGATGGTCGAACTGGAACAATATTGTTAGTGTGTGGGTTCTTAGCGTAATCGTTGTGAAAATCAGAAACAGTGTGTTCAGCTGTATCATGACTACACATTGTTTTATTACTAGTGTGTTTTTCATTTCAAGACCATTAAGAAATTTCTTGTTTCGACTATTTCATTTTTTTAAAAATATTATTTAGAAAGAGGAACCAAAGTAGAAATTTTTGTCATTTTTGTTCCGCGTAGATTTGATACTTACTTGCCATGATCAACGGATCGAAAAACGGAGAGAAAGGTAGTGGAAGATAATAGTAAATTTTCGGAGGCCTGAACTTCGAAATACTTTTTGTGGAGCAAGATAATAGAATTACATGTTTGAAATGTAATCTTACGATTAGTGTTTGTAAGAAGTATAATATTAAGTGACACTACGCCGCAAAACACTCAACATTTTCAATGCTTGAGGGATAGGATCAAAATTGCAAAATCGAATCTCTTCACCGTTCTCTCGTTGCACAAAGGAATGCATTTACAAAGGCATCTTCATAATTAAATAACTGTGTTGAAGTTAGTTTGGGAATTGCAGCCTTAATTGCTAAAAGTGGCGGCCTATTTACTGATGGCGATTTTGCAAAGGAGTGTATATATTGACGCTCGAGAAAGTATGCACTGAAGCTACGAAGAAATTTAAAAATATGAGTCTCAGTAGAATGACAATTCAGAAAAGAATTGAAAATTTATCTGATGATGTTAATGAACAATTACAGATTGCTGCCGCCAAATTTACGTTTTTCTAGCAGCTGAGGAACATTACTTCAAACGCTTCAGCTGCTTTTGTTTGTTAGAGGAAGTTCTGAAAATTTTGAAGTAACTGAAGAACTTGTTGGAATGAGTTCAGTGAAGGGGAGAAAAGCTGCAGCTAATATTTTATCCCCCATTTTAAATTTGTTTTCTGTATATAATTTTGATACTAACAAACTTGTTAGTATCCTACTGATGGAGCTCCAGCCATGATTCGAATTCAAAATAACATGGTGAGTCCACCGAGAGACCATATGGATGATCGATGCAAAGATTTTCTTGAATATCACTGTATCATACACCAAGAATAGCTGTGAGCGAAAGAATTAGGATTGATCACGTAATGAAGGTATCAATGAAACAATCAAATTTATTCACTCACATAATTTAAACCACAGGCAATTTAAGGAAATTCTAAGACACACAGATACACCATATAGTGATCTTATATATTACTCTAAGACTCGACACTCTCTTACGGTGATTGAGCCGTGTAGAGGCTTTGAAAAGATTTGGTGATCTAACCTTGTCTTTGATGAAATAATACCATTCCTTGAATAAAAAGACAAGCAAACGAGGATAAAGGAACCATCTTTCAACCGTGACTTAGCATTTTTAGTTGATGTGACAGCCTATCTGAATGACCTAAACAAAAAATTGATGGGAAAAAAATAATTTATCAGTCAAGTGACTAATGCAGTATCTGCTTTCAAAATAAAACTCCAGCTGTTCTCAAAGAAGCTTGGCAGTCTAAATTTTGACAATTTTTCTTACGTGAAGAAACTCAAGGAAAAGTTTCCTGATGAACAACTGAACTATTCATATCAAATAAAGATGCTGCTTACTTCACCTGAAAAGCGCTTTACAAATTTTGAGTTCCATAAAGTTAAATTTAAACTGTATGGAGATCCGTTTTGTGTTCTATTCGAAGAAGCTCCAAAAGATGTTAAAATGGAGCTTATTTACAAGTTTCTGACTTATGCGAATCCAGATTCCGTAATTCAAACCTTCGTGACTTTCATGAAACTCTACCTGCCGAATTTTTTCAGTTAAAAAATAACGCAAGCAGGTGTCCTACCATGTTTGGTAGTACTTACGTATGTGAACAGACATTTTGTCCTATGAATTTTGTAGGGATTTATGTTCATTTTAACTAACCAGTTAAGTTTAATTTTATGCTTACTTTCCTATAACCCTTCATTTCCCCTAGTTGTCAAAGCAAACATATTTAAATTTGGTAGTGCGCGTGAAGGAATACAAATTCTACCAGTGGGAGAAAAAGGTCTAAATACTCAGTTCTAGAAGGAGAGGTTAGAGAGTGTGGGCAAGCACTGTCGGAATCGATTTATTGGGACCTTATCCTAGAAGTAAAGTTAACAAAAGCCGATATCTTTTAGTTATAGTGGACCATTTTAGCAAATGGTTAGAGTTGATTCCGTTAAAACGCGCGTCTGCAAAAATTGTAGTAGATTCAATTCTAAATAATTATATTTTAAAATACGGGGTGCCCCTAAAAGTTATTCCCGATAATGGTCCCCAGTTTGCTAGTAATATTTTTGAGGAAATGTGTGCAAAACTGGGCATACGTCACCTAAAGATGGTCCCGTATCGTCCGCAGTCAAACATAGCGGAACGGGTTAATAGAAATGTGATGAAAATCATTCGAAGTTACGTTAAAAATTATCACCTTACCTGGGATAGCCATATAAATGAATTTGCATTTGCCCTTAGAACTGCCAAACACGATACAACACAAAAAACACCAGTTGAACTATTTCTTGGAAGAAAGATTTTAGCACCCTTAGATAAACTGTTCTTTGTCCAGGAAAGGGCAGAAGAATTTAAAATGAGTGATGTCCGGAATTTGATACGGCAAGCTACCGGTAATATGGAAATGGCCCAGAGGAAACAAAAATTATATTATGACCAAAAGAGAAGAGGGGTCAGGTACAATGTGGGAGATGAAGTGTTGAAAATTAAACATACCTTGTCAAATGCCGCAGAAGAAAATGTGGGGAAATTTTTTCCGCGTTTTGAAGAACCGTTCACGATCGAGAAAGTAACAAAAGCGGTGGTAATATTAAGAAGAAACGACGGGCAGAGAATTACTGCGAATGTTGATCAGATAAAATCTTTCTACAACCGTAATAAAATGGAAATGTTTAAAGATTTTTTTCCAGGATCCGAGGGAACCCATTCTCACGGAAGATGTACTTCAGTGAAAACAGCAGGAACCAGCAACAATGGCATAGAGACGACAGAAAAGGAAAGCTCCCCCTCAACAAAGTAGAAAAAATAAGAACCAAAAATGTGGATTTAAAAGAAAAACGGACGATGCACGTGCAAGTAATAAAAGACGAAAGCAGAATGGGAAAGGACATCCCAAAGTAGCCAAGAGAACTGCGGAAACATCGGAAAGGGGCCCGAGAAGCAAGCAGCCTTGGTTGCAGGCAGAGGATCAACGTCCCGATTGCAGCAGGAACCAGGAGCAGCGACGAACGAGGGCCCAGGAGCGAAGGGCCCAGTCTAGCAAACGCCCAGCAGATCACCTTCCTCCCCAGCGCAAGTACTCCAGGATGGAACGAGGGAATTATAAAATGAAAAGAGATGAGCAACAAGCTGGCAATGACCAACATCCAAAGGCAAGGAAACAGGTCCAAACTTCAACTTACCCAACTTTCGAGGATTGGGCCAAGAAAAGGATGGCTGACCACAACAAGATAAGTAGTATTTCTTATTCCAACGTTTAGTTAAATTTCGAGTGTACTGCAAGTTGCAGGGTCTATTTTACCTCAAGCGAGGTTGAGTTCACGACAAGTGGGCGATAGATAATTACTTATCTTGAAAGAAAAAAAAATGTTTTTTGTTTAAAATTGTAATTCAGCAAAAATTTAAAATTACTTAATGTTTATAAAGTAGATTCTGAAGCATTGTAAATAGATTAGTTTTGTAAAAGCAATGAATTGCTGCAAAGAATATGTTAACTAAATGATTTTGTACGACGCTTTGTCGAAAGACTTGTAAAATGTCTAGAATGAATGTTTAAAATTGTAATTCAGCAAAAATTTAAAATTACTTAATGTTTATAAAGTAGATTCTGAAGCATTGTAAATAGATTAGTTTTGTAAAAGCAATGAATTGCTGAAAGAAAATGTTGACTAAAGATTTTGTATTATGCTTTGTCGAAAGACTTGTAAAATTTCTAGAATGAAAAGTCGGAAAATGGAAGAACACGATTTAGTCTATGGACTATTATTTCAGTGTAATGTGATGTTTCAGAAACGTACCTTGAGAAAAGAATAGGAAGCACTTGCTGTAAACTTAGAAATTTAACCTACATTTGTATTTCATGATTGCTATGAAATTGTTAAGTTTCATAAAATGTAACAAATGGTATTATGCTATCAATGCACGTTAGGGGCAAAGTCAATGTGAATGAAGCGTTCTATGTGCAAACTGCGAATTGTATGCATGAAAAGTTAAAGTTTGAGTAAATTTAGAATGCAAGTGTTAATTAGGCTCTCCACTAAATACACTTAAAGTGTTAGACATGAAACTATTAGTTAGAACCTCAGGTTTAGCTGGTTATAGGGCGTCTTTTGAGGTCTAGTATGTCAAGTTCTAACTAATGTTAGTCGATCGTAGGTGGGAGATTTGAACACTCCCGAACACAGGAAAAAACCCGCAATGGCGGTTCGCTTTTCACCCAACACCGGTGAGAGAGCATTGGGGGAAGAAATTAATTTTGCTTGAATGATAAATGTGTGTGTGCGAATTTACACGGGTAAGAAAAGAAAGCCTGTTACCTAGAAATTACTGTTATTAAGTTGTACTAAAATTTCTTTCCTTCCAGATTTTGCTGGAAGGAGTAAGATGTAGATGAAATAATATACAAAAACCAGATGAAGAGTGATGTACAAAGCAAGTTTCGTCTGTAAATTTTTTCGCCAACAACTATTGTTTTGTAAGGGTTGGCCTAAGTTTAGAAGAGTTAAATTTTGACGATTGTTTAGAATTGCAAGTTTCAACATGGTCCGTTTGGACCATAGTAGATCAACGTTTGCAATTCTGGCGGGAAGTATGTAAGGTTTTAGTTAAACTAACAAATTTTTATTTTAATTTAAATCTTTCTATCTCTTCTCATTTTCAACTTCCCGTTAGAAGAAGCGCACGTTTTTAGCTTTATGCTAATTTGAAGTGGAGCCAACGATTATTTAAGCAAGAGGTAAAAACCTCTCAGAGTGAGAGAGTTTTTAGTCTTAGATCACGGTCACTCTATTCGACATTCGCCTGACCAGCTAGCATTTCAATTCTAAGCCATAACGCTTTACCAGATTGCTTATTGAAATAAATCCAAGTGCATCAGTATTAGTATATCTTGCTACGCACCATTTAGTTAGAGGCCAACCTCGCGTATAGCTCTGCGAGCAATAACTATTTAAGTTCTATTTAGCTTTAAATTAAATATTATTTAATTGTTCATTTTAGATCCAAGTGTGGTCCTGTTACTTTCTGTATCCCTCCCGAGTTGGGCAGTGGTTTGTAAATAATAGTAATTTAATAAAAGAGGATTTTAAATCCCTTTCAAGTGCAGTTATTCTCCAACTTAATCACAGTATCCTACCACCGAACACAGCTGCATTCAGCTCCCTGTTCAAGATCAGGACTTAAGGAGTTTCACGAAGATGTTTGCCAAGAATATGCACCGAACACTCAGTCCTGACAACAATAACATGAATTTTTTTTAAAAAACTAACAATTACGGTTCATGTCGACACATGACTTAAATGCATTCAGTCTCGTAATTTCAGCAATTTATTAAACAGTAATGGGCGCGATCAACAGCATACACGAGGAGTCATAATTCCAGCAGGAAGGTACAGGCTTTTCTCAGAAAACCACCCTCCTTTTTCGCTGCGAAAACATGTTTCTCTCACGGTGTCGTTACCTCCGCTGAACTCCGGATGGGTAGAATTCCTCCACCAGTATGTAACAAAAGTGTTCACATTCCGACGCTGGTGAAACACTTCTTTTATCACGGGAACCATTGGAGCGACCTTCGAAGGTGAAACCAGAATCATTAGTAAAGGTACCTCGTTGCTAAAGGATTTCTTCTCCGGTGTGAAAGAGGTACCATTTCATTCGGAAATCAGTCCCCCTGGACAACCAAACAAAAAACATCTATTTGATCTTGTCTAAACTCCTCCCCTCATAGAAGAATTTTTCTTAAGTATGGCAGGGGCAATTCTCAGTTCTTTCCATTGCTTGCAGAACAAAAGTGGTAACCATTAAAGTGATAATAGAGAAGCTGGGTATTTCACCTTCACTGATTCCTATATTACACCTCCTTGAGACAGTTAACATAAAAGCAAATATACAACAAAAAAGTTGAAACCATCCCTATTGTCTGCCTGACACAAAGTACATTACTCAGGTTTGGAGATATAGAATTAAAAATTCCCACATCGAAACTAAGCCAAGTCCAAATTTTACAAAATGTTAATTTTTACGATAACAGCATTTGATTCTAACCATTTTGAAAAGAAACACATGATGCGAACAATTTTGAAGTAAAAAAATATAATACCAAAAACATTACAAAAACATTTTACAATTATCATTTTCCCCGAAACAAAATGCGTTGCATCAGCCAAAAGATAGGGAATACCAGCCTCTTCCAGATATTCTACGACCTCCTCCAACATCAGATTCCCAAAGTCAGAGCGCTGATGACAGGGTTTTATCAAATTCACATGATAAATGATATCACTTTTACGCTTACTGGAATCTACACGGTATACCTGGTTTCATAAATCCCACTAGTTACTTTCCCTGGCCCTATCGAGTTTACCTCCATTTTGTGAGGCTCAGAAGTGGCTAAATGTGCAAGCAAGCCTGCATTCTGTATATCCACATCGTTTTTAATCGTCATCGTTTCAAGGCAACCTTTGAAGGGATTTTCTAAACCGGTCTTGGGTCCTCTTCTGCGCTGGATTTAGGAGGTGAAGTACGGGGGTTTTCGCCCTGTTCTTTTTCCTACCACCATGCTGATGCTGTGATGTTTGTTCTCTCCCGCTACATTATTTTTCACACCATGAGATTTTTCATAAAGGTATCGACATGTATATAGGCGACCTGAAAAACTGTAAGATTCTTTCCAAATCCTGATTATTGAAAATAGCTGCTATAATTGTTTCTACTTGTGAGAGAGATAAACCTGAGTGATAGCTTCGCTAAAGTCATGTTTCTGCGAGCACGTTGCTCATCGGATGAATGTTTGCGTTAACGAGTTTTACTATCGTTTCAAGTAAATGATTATAATCTCCGACAGAGCTGGTACTCTTCAAAAATGTTTCACGAGTTTTCGGTCTCAGGACGTTTTTTTTTAAACGGATGCTCACAGATTAATTTGTGTCGATTTTCTGTCTACAGTAGTGAGGTCATCTAACTCATCTCGCGCGTAAATTTTATTTTGTAGATCTGCTCATGACGATGTGCATTCACCAGCGAAATGGTTTTCTTAATCTGGCTAATTTATTTATGTTCTACTGATATTTATTCAAGAAAATAATCCTGCTTGTAAATAGGAAATAAAATTGATGTTACATGTGATTTAGGTTGTCATCACTGTGCATCTGGTTTTGTTAATTCTGAGTAGGTTATTCAATTAATGTTCCCATGCTAGATCACATATCTCATCTTGTACGAATAAGTTTTTTTATGGGTTATTGCGGTCAAAATGCAATGTTAGCTAACCTTATAACTATAAAGTGTTTCATCATATTTTAGTACTCGTAGTTTATTATCACAGTCACACTTCATTTTAACTTTCAATACCCCGATCTTCAATACAGCAAATTTCGAACACTAAAACAAGCATAAGATCCCCGACCTTAAACCTTCCCATAACAGCGTTGCGATCATACCAGAGTTTTCTTTTACTCTGACACACTTTAATCCTCTCTACAGCCAGCTCCTGATATTTTTGTAATCTATTTACCAAATCTAAATAACCTTTGGTTAGATCCATGATGGTGATAAACGGAGCTGCGCTAACCCTTTCTACTTCAGTGCACGTTCTATATTGAAGAAAGGAAAAAAATTCCGTTATAGTTTTTAAATTTAACTTCTTATTATCTATACAAGAGACGAAATCTTTGCCTGGAACCTCTACTAAGATCCTAGGCGAAGCATTATCAGATTGTTTAAATTCTATAACCCTTATTGGAACCTTCAGTACCCTTTTCATGGTGGAATGAAACACTTCAACAGACTTGGTTTGAGGATAACACATCAAAGAGTGGTATATCTTAATCCCGAACTTACTAAAATACTCCGATGTAAGCTGACTGGTAAATGATGTACCTAAATCACATTGAATCTCCTTATGGTAACCTGATCTAGAAAATATTAAACAGATTACATTACACACTTAGAACTTAAAGTCTGCAATGGAATGGCATCTGGATATTAGGAAGCAACACAAATTGATGTAATTAGACATTTATTTTCATGTGAACTAGGAATCGAAGGCATCAATATTTATTCTACTATGCACGTCTGATATAACGGACAACAATCTTCATTGGGACTCTCTTGTTATCCCTATTGTGACCTGCACGCTGACAAATAAGTCACGTCCTCACAAATTCCTCAATTTCTTGGTAGCAATTAGGACAGAAATAATGTATCAAAACTGTATCTTTGGTATCTGTTACTCATAAGTGACCCGAGATTTCCGCGTGGCATAATTTCAAGATCTCTCCCTTAAAAACAGACGCACACTCAGCTGAAGATTATCTTCCTCTTTCTTAGAACCTGTTACAGTGACTAGCTTCCTCGTTACAACTCTAAACACCTTTTCCCTTTAGCTTTCTGCTTTCTTCTAAAGGGTCACTAAACCGGTACATGGCTTTTGTGCATCCGCAAAATCTGCTGACGAAATATCCGTTATGATAGAAATTTCTTCTGAACTGATGACCGGAATTTCGATGGATTCCTCCTTATTACTTCCTAATTTCTCTTCTTTCGAAATCGTATTATTCACAACACTTTCTATGACTTCCTCATCTTCACAT
>KK122367.1:586359-604048 GCA_000611955.2 Stegodyphus mimosarum
CCTCCTCGCCTGCAACCGCATCTGCGTCTCCTGTTTCTAAACTCCTGCGCGCTCGCATCTACGGATCTCCACACCATTCAAGAGAACGTTCCATAATTTCCCCTAACAACTGCGTGGTTTTATTTCCTAACAAATAATATTATTTATCTAACACCAGTGGAGTAACCGCTTCCAGAACAAAAGTGATAACCATTTAAGTGATAATAGAGAAGCCAGGTATTTTACCTTCACTTATTCCTATATTACATCATTTTGAGACAGTTAACATAAAAGCAAGTATACAACAAAAAAGTTGAAACTACCCCTATTGTCTGCCTGACACAAAGTACATTACTCAGGTTTGGAGATATAGAATTAAAAATTCCCACATCAAACTAAACCTTCCCCAAATTTTATAAAATGTTAATTTTTACGATAAAAATATTTGATTCTAACCATTTTGAATACACATGATGCCAACATATTTGAAGTAAAAAATATAATGCTAAAAACACTACAAAAACATTATGCAATTACAATTTTCCCCGAAACGATCAGCGTTGCATCAGCCAAAAGATATCAGCCTCTTTCAGATATTCTACGACCTCCTACAGCATCAGATTCCCAAAGTCGGGGCACTGACGATAGGGTTTCATCAAATTCACATGATAAATGACATCACTTTTACGCCTACTGGTAATCTCTAAGGTATAGTTGGTTTCGTAAATCACACTAGTTACGCTCCCTGGCCCTATCGAGTTTACCGTCATTTTGTGAGGCTCAGACGTGGCTGAAACAAGTACGAGATCCCCGGCCTTCTCATAACAGTGTTGCGATCATACCAGAGTTTCCTTTTACTCTAACACACTTTCATCCTCTCTACAGCCAGCTTCTGACACTTTATAAATCTACTTACCAAGTCTAAAACATACTCGACTACAGTGGGATCTGAACTTTCTTCCTCTAGCCACTTTTTGTACACAATCGTTTGGAGCGTTCTCACATTTTTTCGCGTACTAACTCACAGGGACTAAAACCTGTACTCTCATGACTGACAGTTCTGAGAGCGCACAAAGTACAGGGCAAGCACTCCTAATAGTCCTTCCTGCTTTCAGAGCATAAAGCGTTCAATATCCTTTTCAAGATGTAATGCATCCTTTCAACAGAATTCATTTGAGGATTATACACAGAAGAGTGGTACACCTTATTTCCGAACTTATCAAAAAATCCGATGTCAGTTCACTGGTAAACTATATACCCAAATCATACTGAATCTGCTTAGGGTAGCCTGATCTAGAAAGGATTTGTATTATAGCTTGAAATACACACTTAGAGCTTAAATTCTGCAGATAAATGGCTTTAGGATATTTCGAAGGAACACAAATTGACATAATTAAGTACTTATTACCACGTGAACTAGGATACAGTGGTCCTACTGCGTCAGTATTTAATCTGATATACGCTTCTGATGTAACAGGCACAATCTTCATTGGAGCTTTCTTTTTATCCCTATTGTGGCCTACACTCTGACAAATATCGCACATACTCACAAATTCTTCAAAGATCTAACAATTAGGCCAGAAATAGTGCGTCAAAACTCTATCCTTGGTCTTTGATAACCCTAAATGACCAGCGATTTCTTCGTGATATAACTTCGAGATCCCTTCCCTAAAAACAAGAGGCACGCACAATTGAAGCTTATCTCTTCTTTCTTAGAACCTACCACTCTGATTAGGCTTTCCTTCGCAATTCTAAACTCTTTTTCCCTTTCGCTTTCTCCTTTCTTCCATAGGGCCGCTAGACTAGTGCATGGCTTTTGTGCATACACGAATTCTGCTGGCGAAATATCCGCAAGAATAGACATTTCTTTTGAACTGATTACTGGAATTTCAATGAACTCCTTCGTATTAACTTACCTTTAATTTATCTTCTTCCGAAATCTCTTATTATCTTCCTCGTTAACTTACCTTCTTCCGAAATCTCATTATTCAGAACCCTTTCACTTCCTGTCTCTTCCTCATCTTCCGACCTGGAATCCAAGTCTTCCACGCACGCTCTCTCTAAACTCCTGCGCGCTCGTCCCTGACTAAAGGTTCCCATAACGTTCAAGAAAACCAATCGTTCCTTAATTACCGCTATCAACTGCGCAGTTTTATTTCACAACAAATAATACCCTTTATCTATCCCCACCTGAGTAACCGCTGCCTTTGTGGTGACCACACCAAAGTTACGTTCAATGGTGACTTTCGCCAAAGGTAAACACATTCTGTGTCCAAATTCTGTGTTTCACTCACAGTGTTTCCCATAATCAGTCACTAGAACTAATCCAAGTACTATTACATAGATCTGTTGCCGCTCCAGTACTTCTCAGACAATCTCTCTCCACCCCATTAATTACTGCTTTCTTGAAATTACGGATGAAAACACTTCTCTGAACTCTTCATTCCTAAATTATTCACAAGATTAGCCTTATCGTTTTCGAGAGATGGACAGTTAGGTCGGATGCGCCTATCCCTCCCACACTGGTAACAGCTTATTTTCAGCTGTTTATGCTTCTGTGACTCCCTTAAGATCGCTAACTTTGATGTCTTTAGAAGCGACCGAATTCACGATCGCGGTGGTGGTGCTGCCATTGCAACCAAAAGATACCTGAAATGTTGCAAATTCGCATTACTTCTTTTTAACAGTATAGAAGGATGTGCATGCATCCTTAATAGTAAAGGAGTTGACTACCTCATTGTTTCTATCTATAAGCCACTCGGGAACCCGCTTGAACACGCAGGACTTGGAATACTTCGAAAGATTAGTCTATTCAACTATAATAGCAAGAGGTATGATTTGTAAAAACGTTAACTGGAACTGCAGAACGAATAACTCAGATGAAATCATCCTACAAAACTACTTAATGATAATGTTCGACTTTTCGCTCCTACGGAGCACGCATACTGCCCTAGGACATACAGGAACACCGATATTTTACACATAATGCTTACTTTTACTATCGCACAACAACCTCAACTCAGAGTGGATAATGATTTATCACCTGATCATTTGCCAGTGCTTTTCACCCTCTTAGGGCTAAGACACGGATTACCCCCATGAGAACTCAAACCCACTGGGACTGGTACCAATATGAAGTTGATAATAACATCACTACTAACGCCAAGCTTCATTCCGAAGAAGAGATCGTTTCGACAATTCAGAACTTAAATATAAAAATTCAGAATGCTTTAAAAAACGCTCAGAAAGCAAAGAATGAAGACATGACCCTCCCGTATAATATCAGATTAAAAATCCGAGAGAAGAATAGATTGAGAAAAATAGCACAAAGAACGAACTGCCCGCTGGATAGAAGAAATGCTTCTAAAGAATTAAGGCTCATAATGAAAAAGTACCGCTCGGAAGCATGGGATAATTTCATAGAAAGCCTCTCCCACACTGACTCTACGGTATGGAGAATAAGTAAAGTCTTTAGGAAGGGAAAATAACATCGGATCGATAAAGCACAATTCTCGATTGTAGCGAAATGCTCGCCCTAGGGTAGCGAAGTCGCTGAATTAAAAATAGCGCTGAGGTGAATCAGCAGCTCTATTGCAGAAAACGATTGGTTTGTTGGAGTAAGTGTTATCGTGCACTGTGAAAATGGGATTTATGGAAATGGCGTGTGCGAAAAAAGACAATACAAACTGTTGTGTGCCTCAACAGTTTGCTCAAAAGGTTCTAAAAACCCGGAATTAAGTTTCCATAAATTTCTGAATGCAAAGAGTAGGCTAAGAAAGTCTTGCTTTGGATCTAAGCTCTTGTTAGCCGAAGAGACGAATGGATAAGGGTGCTTCGTATCGGAAAATCTGTTTCATCACGAATGTGAGTATGTTTCAAGCACTTCACGAGTAGTGATTATAATTTGCTACGTAAGTGTATTGCATATTACCTGTTTATTACTTTAACATCCCAATTTGCGTTTTAGGAGTTTGTAAATGTTTTCATTCGGAAGGTTATAAATTCTGCGTAATGGAAGTATGTGAAATATTAATGTCAGTTTTAAAGGTCATACTACTTTTTATCCCTCTTTTTAATGACTTTATTCGAGTTGCATGAAAGATACATGAAGAGCAATCGTAGGCATTCTGTTGACAAGTAGAAAATTTTATGAGACTGACTGAGCAGTACAGTCGTATTCTAAATTAAAATAATATACCATGTAATCTGCATCATTAAAACATAACATTGAGATTTTTAAGACTGTACAAATGATGTTTTATTGTCTGAAATATATATATACAAAATCTGTGTAAAAAATCAATGTTTGAAGTATGCAAGAAACACAGTTGTGTAATATTTTATGCAGTATTTTGTCAGTTTGTTTTAATTGCAAACTTAAAGGTCAACATTTACTTTTCTTTCAGCTAATATGTCACAAAGACTACGATTAAAACCGTCAGCAGTACGAAGTCTCTTTTTGGCAGTTTTGTCTACGGAAACAATTGAAAAAAAAATTATTGAAACAAGAAAAGGCTGTGAGAAGAGAAACTCGCTACGAGGAAATTAAAGGGTATATATGTATAAAATATTATTGTAACTTTCAGTTTTTGTTTGTTGTCATCTTGAATGATCATACATGTACAATAAATTTAAGATTATAACTTCTTTTAATATTCAGCTCTTTTAGCATTTGAACATATTAAAACTGCGACTTTATTCATCCTAACGAGTATAACCTGGTTTAGTGATGTCAAACCTGCAACGCGAGAATCCATTCTAGGTGACACACATCATGAAATTCCATAATCACTGATGGAGACAACAAATTGCATTATACAAAAATGTTTATCTCTTGCAACAGTTCTGTCACTGTCAACATATGCTGCACTGACCCCAGGTATATTCTTGGCAGAAGGATGATTCTGTGCGTGATGCAGCACCAGATATAAGTTTTTTTTTTTTGTTGTTTTTTTTTAAAATTTGACATGTTGAGCTCAAATGGTTCGCCATCAGTGATGTAGTTTCTATCTATAGTTGAGTATGTGCTAGAATTTGATGCCATGTTATTGAATTCAAATACTGCATTGTGTTAGATTTAAAAATATTAAAATGACATATTTCTGAAGAACTAAATTCTAGTTTTTATATGTTGTAAATTGTGAAGTATAAAATGCAAAAACTGCTTCATAGCAGCAATATCACTTTTGGTTAATTGCATACTGATACTTAACCTTTAATATGAGATCAATTGAGGAAATATTTAAATATCTCAATTTGGGTTTTTCTTATAGTAATTGATATTTGAATATTATGTTAACATTCAGGACCACCAACAACCAAGTGATTATCATTGGTAGCTGGGCTGGCTGTATGGGTGTTTTAACATTCTATTTTGTTTATAATATAATAACTTAAAGTTTATTTTTGATTAATAGTAGTAATTATTTTTCAATATGAATTTGCCATATTATGACTTTATGGTTAATAGACTGATATTTAATTTTCCACCTGCTTTCATTTACAATTAATATTCCATTAACCACGTGTGGTGGTGAAGCAGTAGAACTTGATTGAAGATATAATGCTTCTATGACGATTTCTCCATCTTTCCTGGCTTTAATACCGCACATTATCAATCGGTTCGGAGCCAAAATTGCTTTCGCTTCTTTTATACAAATACTAGCACTGGTACCTTGTATAAATTCCAAAATTGTCGATATCTGGAGTTTTTTATCCGTTATAACACCAGCCCTTCAACAGCGGCTAACTTCGTATAAACAGCTCAGACTTCAGGTCTATTAGCAGTTGCAGCCGAATTTGAAACGCCATCTATCGATCATTACAATCGCCAATAACCAAACTTTTTATAACGCAGAGGACATCGCAAATATCTTCGCAAGCGATTGTGAAAGCCAATTCCCGTTAAATCAATTTCCTAACCCTAATCATATAAAGGATTATATTTCTATCAACGGTAGCAGCAGAGGAAATCTCATCACCCCCGTCAAGTTAAAGAGAATTTGGAAGACTTAAACCCAAAGAAAGCGGCCGGTTATGATGGTATCGGGACTAAAGCTCTCAAGAAACTTAACATAAAAAGAATAATGCTCATTACCAAAATTTCTAATGCCTGCCCAAAATTCAATTACTTCCCTACAATTTGGAAACACGCGATAATTACTGTAATTAAGAAACCAAGAAAAGACGGGGCAGTCACGTGCGGATATCGTCCAATCAGCCTGCTTCCAGCTCTTGCAAAATTATATGATTGTACAGTAAATCGAGTTAAGATTTTCATTGAAAATCAAAACCGACTGAAAAATTATCAATTTGGCTTTAGGCCAGGTCGTTCTACCGTGCAGCAAATTGCAAGATTAACAAAAAAAATAGGTTCCCATCTGAATAAGAAGGAAACAGTCGCTGCCCTTTTTTTAGACATCGAGAAAGCGTTTGACAGGTTTGGCACGTTGGCCTCCTTGTCAAAATGATTAATTATAACTTTCGGATCTGATCATCACAATCGCAAGCTACTTGGACTGTAGAACATTTCAAGTGAAGATTAAAGATACATTATCCAACCAGAAAATGATACAAGCCGGTCTTCCACAAAGCAGTTTACTCTCCCTAATTTTATTTTGTCTCTATATTAAACACATGCCAAGAATTCCAGATACTACTTTTGCTTGTTACGCGGATGATACCGCTATTTTGTGCAATTTTATCAACGCCGTCATACAATAATTAGATAAATTACAAAACGCTATGAATATCCTCGATAAGTGGTTTTTCGCATTTAAAGTCAAGACAAACGCTTCTAAATCTCAAGTCATATTTTTTAAATATAACCTCGAAGAACTTAATAGCATTACACTGGATGCGCTACAGTGCCGATAGTTAACAACGTTAAGTACTTGGGTGCAGTTCTAGATAAAAAGCTTACGTTCCGACCACATATCATGTATATCCGAAAAAAAGCCCATAAAGCTTTTATGTCTATTTATGCCTTATTAGGGAGAAATTCTAAATTACAACTTAGTACAAAAAGGATCCTCTATCTTCAAGCAATAAGATCTATCTTACTGTACGCGGCGTCAACATGGGTCGCTACCGCCAGATAAAATCGCCAAATTTTACAAAGATTATACAACAAATTTCTAAGAATAATAACTGACACCCAGTGGTTTGTCAGGAATAGTGCAGTACATCGCGGCATTAAACCACTAGACAGTGAAATTTTAATTTCCTCACATAATTTCTACACCACATGTGATAAACATGAAAATGAAGGGGTGCGTAGCATAGGTGATCATGACTTTACCGTCATTCAACGCTGCAAAAGACCAAGAACGATCCAACATAATGAATTATGGTGATTGTTGTACATAATGTATAGTGTTTTTTACTTTTTACCTTACTTTCATCTTTAATTTTTACTATAATTTTATTGAAAACTAAAACATTTTTATTGTGACTGCACAGTGGCGGGCACACGTTAAAAGACCAGCGGTGCCCACGGGCATAGGGTTGGAAACCCGTGACTTACACTATAGACAAGCTCATACTTTTTTTTTTTTGTAAATTTCTGAGAAATTCTAAAAAATTATTATGCATTAGCGTGATTTCTTTTTACCTGTTGTTTTGCCTTTCTGCCGGCAACTTAACTATTTATTCATTTGCTAACATTAAGACGAGAAACTTTAGTTTCATGCAGATTTCATATGAAAATACAGTTCCATATAAAATGTTTCTTTTTTACACATATTTATATATTTGTCAGCAATATATACCGAGATGAAAGAAAAATCTAAAAAATTAATCCCCAAAGCAAAGCTTGATCAAGACAATCTAAAGCCCGAAGCTCAAGCCAAGAACTTCTATTCTACGCTCGGAGAGTCGGCAGCAGTTTGTGGGCCGCCACATGTTGCTGCTATTGAAAAACAGGTCTGCCCGACGCCCCATATTCTGTGAGTACGAAGTTGTTGAAAGCGCGGGGTAAAGTGTTGCCGCGTCGTCGATCAGTATTACGCAGTTGGCATTCTAAGTAGACAGGCTTTGTATGTCTTTTCGCCGCTAATTCTTTCGTATTTAAACGAAGAATACGGTCGTATATCTTTGAATTGGCGGCGAATTTATAGAAAATATGATGATGATTTTGCTCTGACAGAAGATGTTTTCAATGACTGTTTTAGATTGTCAAAATTTATAGTTATTTTAATTTGCGATAAACTGAGAGTATTTGGAGAAACATTCAGAAAACAAGACCGCAGTTTCTACTGAAAGAAAGGTTATTTATACTTTTCCTAAAATTATAGATATATATTGTAATTATATAGCTTAAAAATGTGGAAGATAATAAGTATTTATCTAACATATAATCCTTCAGTTAATAATAACATAGAGATCCGAGAAGAGCCTACTCGATTTATGTACAGCAAGAATCAAGTTTACTTCACAATAACGAATGTCGTTCATTATTACGCGAAATTCACACTACTGGAAAACAAAAATTGGGCGAAAAAACATTATAAAACTAAAAAAAAGTTTAATAATATTATAAAACAATAAATATACTACTACTACTAGTGTAATACTTTTAAAAATAGCATTTATAGCTTAAAGGGCTATTAATTTCGTTTTGGCATTTCACTTTTCAAATTGTTGCCACCAATGATTTCAAAGTGAGCAATGACAACACTGTACAGAAAAAGGAAAAAAAAAAGGGGGGGGGGAGTTCATCTCTAGCACGTGAGACTGTATGTATTGGAAATTCTAAAGATATGCTCCTTTTAAATTATTTTGTGATACTGCTACTGCATTGAATTTTATCGTTTAAGTGCGAAGTATACCATATTTAACAAGTAAAGGTAACATGCAAAATGTTAAAAAAAACATCCCTTTAGGCATAATATAAAATCTGAAGGCCTTTCCTTCAGGTTTTCTTTTTTTGTGTGTGTAATCTTATTACGATTTAAAACAAGTTTTTCATGGAAAACTTTCTGATGGAAACTGACTGGTATACACGTTATACATGAGGAAAGTTACAAAAACGCCAATGCAGCCAGCCTGTTCGCGGATTTGAACCTCGGACTGAACTACCAGCATTAAGCGCCGTTACTGCTCGGCCACTAGTGAGTTTATTAGCAAAATTATACTGCATTATTATTGTATTATAAAGTAGCAACGCTATAAGACTGTGGGTTTCTTCACGAAATAGTACTTTTGTAATTTATTAGTACTAAAAAATAATTGTTTGTTCGCAAACTTAAAATAATAATAATAAACTGCTTAGTATTCTCATTTTTATATTGTAAAAGAGATATTGATTATTATTACTGTTTTCTGTTTAATGTGTGAAAATGCTGGTTTGACAAAGACTTCTTCAACTGCAGAGGACCTGCATTGATTATTTTTCAGTACTTCTATTTTGAAAATAATATTACTATCTTTCAATTATTTTCACAAAACAAAATCTTTTGAGAAGAAAGAATATTTAAAAGAAGCAGTTCCTATATATATAAGAAATTAAAGTAATATTAAAAAAAGTATTACTAATATATGTATGACAAAAATTGTAATATGAATTAATCACACATACAGAATAGATTATTATAATTTTGGTTATATAATTTATATTAAAAAATTATTTTCTATCATGTTAATTATAGGATAAATTATTTAAAATAAAATATTTTGATGCACGTGCGATAGCTGACTGCCACAGCTATCGGTCATACTGTAATGAACGGAATGAATTTTATTTCTTTTCCTTAAAGAAATAATTTTCATAGAAAGAGAAAATAAAAGAAAGGAAAGAAGAAATACTTTCTTTCTAATTTCTCAATTAAAGAAATATTTTTTTTTAATATTAACTATAAAATAAATTGCATGAAAACAGTTTTAATGAGAGCATGAAAAAATAAGTAAAATCTTAATTTGCAATTGATAGCAATGCAAACTAATCATATTATAAATTTATATATTTAAACTTGTTTATTTCTAAAATGATTTTAAGTAAGCTTAATTCATTTACTCTTATCTATTTACCGTTGCTTTCATGGTATACCACATCTCTCTTTCTTAGCCCTGTTAACTTTTCCCTAAAAAATGGGATTTTTCTCCACGTAACACAGCAGTATATTCTGCTGCGTTTTGGTCATAATACTGTTTTGTGCCATTTTTCTGAACGACAAACGCAGTGTGTGAGTTAATGAAATAATGGAAGAAGATTCCTTCAACTTCAGCCAGCGTGTGCTATTTTTGTGCTAAATTTACTCGTCTGCACTGTGACTGGTCTAAAGCTTCTTGAAGCCTTATCCCCTCTCAATAAAGTCAAATGGACTCACCCGCCCATCAACTGAGGACTACAGAATGGCTTTCTCTGTTACCTTGAAGACAGCCATCTATACAGTTTTTTTTTTTTAAAAATAGTGTTCGCTCGACTATTAGACGGGCCTGTGATAGGTGAATAGGAGACCGGAACTGATGCCCAAATTTCACCCTTCTTCGTTGACCTAAAAAAAAAGGGGCGGGGGGGGACAATTCATAATATTTGCAACAGCATAAATTATTATGTGCATTCCACCTTGCCGAATACTGAAAAAAGTTGGCACTTGGGAACCTTTAATTTTTTTAGCGTTAGAAATCGTGATTAGGGAAGGGCTCAAGAGTTCTACTTATGCCACTCATATTATTTACATTATTTTAGGTTTCTAAGTTCTTGCTTTTCTGACATGATTCTAAATTTATTCATTATATTTACATTATTATTGCTACTAAAATTACTGCAGCTTTCAGTGCATTGTTTAATGGAAGGTTTTATCTGAATTCTATTACATTCATTTAAATTTTTAAGCTTTTAGTATATACACATACATACTATCAGAAAAGTTTATCGCAAGTATGCAAATAAAGATAATAAAACTTTATAGAAAATGAAAGCACTTAGTAACATAATGGTGCTACATCTGAATTAAAAAATTCAAAAAAAAGTTTCTTCCATTTCAGTGGAAGAAACCAATTTCTTATGTTTTGTTCCCCTCCACTCTCCAACTGCAGGAGAAACCTGATATTATTATATTATCTAGATTTTCATCATTAACAATTTAAAATTGTGAATGAAAATTTTAAAACAATTTCCTTTTAAAATGACTACACAGAAATTCAAATATTACTGTTTTAGCATGCAGGCTGCCTACAGCAAAGACCCATATTCAACCAACAAGTTAACATTTGCCTAGTCTGCCTTAAGTTGACTAATAACTCTTCAACAGAAAAATCCTGGGAAAATTTGGAAGGCATTTCCTATGAAAAGGTAACTTGCAATTTTTGGTTTGCATTTATTTATAAGCATAATAATTTGAATAATCCGAATCTGAATAATAATCTGAAAAACATACCTATCCTATTTGCCGTAAAAACACAACAATTACACTAAATAAATTTGCCTGACGAAGAATTTATAGTTATTTACTTAGCTATAACTTTCAAATAATTATCTGAAATTTTACCACTCATATTGAAGAGATTATAACAGAATTAAAATTATGAAATACCACTTACCTGCATACAGAATTTACATGTATTTTGTAATTCTAAATTTTGCATTTTAAATTTTTTATCTCCCAAAGAAATTTAATCTGAAGTAAAAAAATTTGAAATAATACACAAAAATGTCAAGGTATGCAAAATGTTTTATTAACAAGCACAAGTACTCTCTATATATGTACAGTCATATATACACAAATACTAAATGTATGGTACAGAAGTCACACACAAGCAATGAAATTTGGGAAAGGCAAAAACCTACACAAGCTAGCCGAAAAAGCAATTTTTATTATGCTACTAGATGCGATTATAAGGGGAAGAAAGTTGCCAAGGGTGTAAAAATAATGGTCCCATACTTAAAGGCTGCAAAATACTAAGCACACAACTGGCCTATATTGCACAGCTAAAAAGTAAAATATATACATTTTGATAATAAACAAATCAAATATAAGGATACATAATCAACAAAGGTTAACAATCAAATGCGAAGAGCTGCATCTTTTTAATTCCAGATTTAAATGGGTACTACATGTACCATAGCAGTAAACTTTTAATATTGCCTCAGAGTGACTTTTAACTTAGCAACACATTGTAGAGCTCTTTGATTCGAAGGCACAATATACACTAAATACAATAAGAGGGGACCTGCCCACTTGATATAGATATATATATATTATATATTTACTGAAATAATAAAAAAAAAATAGAATCAAAGAAAAATGGAAGTGGATGATTATCAAAAGACCATTTGGCTGGAGGGAAAAGGAAATGAGAAAAACAAGGAGGGGGAAGCAGCAGCAGAATCTCATGTGAAGGATATATGTTTCAAAAACACTGGCTCTGAAAAGCACAGTTGTGGTTCTAAATAATTTTATCTAATAGTCTGATACATTAACATCAAAGAAAGTATTGCTTTGAAAACCGAAGACTTAAAATAAAACATTTAGATGAATCTTCATTCAAATACTTTTCAGCTCAAGGTTCCAAGAAGATTTAAAGAGAGTTGTAAAGTTCAAAGGAAAGACAGGAACATAACTTTCAAAATTGTGCATCAGTGAAGAACAATGCATATATAATAAGGCACACATTGAAACTTTTATTACATAAGTTCCAAATAAAAGCCACTTTGGCCTTTGGCACTTTGAATTGAAGGAACATCTAAATTCCAGTCACACTGCTCAAAATTAATATTATTAAATGAATCTGAATTTTCTTTAAATGAAGAAATTAATAGTTCCTTCTACATTTAAAATTTGTGCCTTTTTCATTTTGAGAAAACTTTTCTCATTTAAAGATCTACCAAAAATGAGAAATATTGACGATACAACATTGTGTCTTCATTTTTACATATTCATCTCAAAAAAGACATAAAAAATTGTTTTATCTCTAAAAAATAAAAATCTATCTACATGTAAAACACAGATACAGATATATCAACAAAACATTAGCAATGTTCGATTCAATGCAAACTAATTTATTAAAAATTCAATCAAACACTTAATTTTTTTTAAAGAAAGAATCTACAGTGAACGTTTTAAAGCTATTCGATCAGAATTCATGGAAAACTAATTTTAAATTAATGCAAATACACCATTTTTTCGTGATAACAATGAATAAAAAAATAAAGTTTTAATACTTACATTGTGAACTGCTATTATTAAAAAAAATATTTTAACACATACAAAAAATTTTGAACAAGTGTTGGAACTAAGATTTTCCAAATAAAATTAGAACCCATGCATAGTATTACCAACTTGGGTGTGTGAAACCATAACCACACTTTAAAAAAATTATGACTGATGGCAGAAGTTAGCAAATAACAAATACCTAGAAATTTCAATACAGATTAATTTTCCCCATAACCATTCACAATTTTAGATTTATCAATGTCCACTGGGGTATTAGCATCAGTTGAGGAAGGTTCAGTTTTAGGTACGTTGTCCATATTCTGTCTCTGGACCAGATTTCCACGGTAACGCCCACCATTTCCAGGTCTACGCTGTCCTCGCCCTTTGCTTCGATCGTTTCTGTTATCTCTAGTATTATTATTGAAGTTTCTATCATTAGGGTATGAAGTGCCATCTCGTTCTTGATGAGGATGATTACGATAATCACCTGACATATCATAATATGAGCTGTTCCTATTGTATGTGAAATTCCTATTATAGGGTCGTTGTTGAAAACCGCCTCCTCTGTTGCCTCGGAAATAGCCTTGGCCTCGATTACTGGGATGCCTTCCATAGTTGTAACGTGTATTGGAATTGGAATAGATACGGGTTCGATTCTCAGCAGGCTGATTCCTGAATTGAGGTACAGTGCCCTGCTAAAAAAAAGCTTAAATAAGAATTCCAGTACAGTACAGAAATATTATTGAATTTATATGCATTTAGATTTAGATTTTATTTAATATTATTAGTTTATTTTATTTCTATTTTTCTTCACTATCACTCACATATACTTTCCATTTAGGAATAAAAAAAAAAAAAAATTCTTGTGATGTAAGAACAAAATATCAAATTAAACCTGAAAATATACAAGTACATGGAATTATCATTTTGAACATACATTCTAACACAAAATTTTAATGCTCATTTATTTTGACCAATAACAAATGGGGAAGGATAAGAGATCCAGCTCAGTGCTTTCAAAATTTTAATGGCTTAGTATTCTTATGTTTAACTATGATTTTCTTTACCAGATGGCACTATGTTTATTTTCACTTTCTTCCACCTAATGTTTTCCATATAAAAAAATAGTAATTTTTTTTCAAAATCTACAACGAATTAATGGTGTTTTTGTGCCTAATTTAAAATTTTATACAGGTGTGCTTATCTTCCAGTCAGATAGAATATCAAATAGTACAACTTAAATTATATTCACTATCAAGTAATTTCTTGTTCATAAAGAAGAACTATTACTTATGTTAATAAAAGTTACCCAAATTCTTTTCACAACATTCAAATTAATATGTAGTTACATATCTACAGCTATTTTGCTTATGGCATTGACTTGAACACAGAACAAAATGTATAGTGTTACTTGACAGATGGATAGAGTTTTAGATTTTATACTCATATCAATACAACAAATTATAAAACGTAAATATTAAATTTGTCTAAAATTTGAGTCCCTACTCGATCTTTATTATGAAATGTATTACATAGTGAAATTCATTGTAATTCATCTATTAATCAGTTACATTATAACTGAATAAAATTGTTTTGTAAATGTAAACTGCACCTAATTATGATTACAGACAGCCCAATTGCATATTGAAATTTCCATGAAGCATAGACTGACAGGACAAGCAAATGATTAACATTGCAGTATATAATTTATAAAGTATAGTCCTTAAAAAATAAATAAAATGTAAAGCCATTAAAATAACTTTGTTAATTTGACAGAGTTAAAATTGTGCAGATTATCTTTTGGAAAATCAATGCTCGTACTGGAAGTAAAACAAACTACAGTGATGTGAATTTGGAATCAGTGGGTTAAGAAGGGGTGGATCATCTAGACCTAGACGGGAATTAATGTACCAGCCTCTAGTACCTGCTAAAAGAGAGAACAGGTCTGTTGCACAAAAGCCTGCACCACTACAAGGCAATCACTACTATGAAAACCAGACATTTATAAACAAATGGTACTATACTGTCTTTTCAGATAAATTTTGATTATACACATAACACCACAATGGACAGATCCGAGTTGTGCATTATGACACCAGTCTGTCACTTGGAGTAATGGTAATGCATACAGGCAATGTTACATCTTTGAATTTTCAGAATCTATTGTCCTTTCTTACGTTAAAGATTTGTATGTGATTAAATTTTAACAGGAGAATGACATATAGCATGCAACATAAGACATGCTGCTTCTTTGGTCTGTCTATTCTCCCCAACAGGTTGGCCATCGAATGCATCTGGTTGATGACTGTTACCTAACATATAGCACCAGTATCTACATGAAAAGAATTTTAGCAACAATGTGAAAACAGCATAGGCAGACATACCCCAAACATATACCCATATTCTTTCAATGACAAGGAAAGTCACATTTGGTGGCTATACAACAAACTGCTTTCTTCTTCCAGTTCACCCTTATACCTTACATTATTTGTCCGCTAAATTTGGTCTCGGTATATCTTTTCTTTGTGTTGTATTTCAATAATTATATTGTTATTGTATTAAATTTAATTACATTAAAATTTCAATTAATTTTATTAGTACATGTAACTTATTATACCTCAAGGGATGTATATTTTTTATTTAATATACAAAATACTAATCTAGCAAAATAAAATCTGCAGATATGATCAATGCTTTGGAAACTCACAAAGAACATAAATAACCTAAAATAAGTTTTTGACAAGTGTTGCTGCTGTAAGGAACATTAAACCTTATTTATCTTCCAAGTCCCTTCATGATTAGTGAATCCTAAGAATATTGCCATTCAGCAAAACAAAAGATTTTTATCTTTCAAATATAAGCAATATAAAGCTTTTATTAATTAATGTGAATAGTTGCTTTGTTGTTAAAACTACAGTTACACGCAACAACAACTGCAATTATAATGTAACAGGAATTACATTTACTTAACAGTTACAATATGACTATTCAGAGCAGCACAGCTAGAGGAACATGTAAGGGGTGGCATTTATCATGTGAAACACTTTAGAGGGAATAGTTACATGGATCACTAGAGAAGAGAGAAGGATTACAATTCATTGAATTGTAGCAAAGTTCACAACTGTCTGCTTATGAGGACCAAAGCCTTCATAAATGATTAAAGACTCCACAAAAGGCTAAAGAACTAGGAAATAGCTCATATTCATATCACAAGAGGGACACTGGCTCATGTTCACATCAATGGTGCATGAATACAACATAAACTTTGTTACACATAGAAAATTAAGTAATGGAAGTAAACTATGAAAAACTTTAGCAGTCAATCTATTCTTTGGGATTTGATTCCATGTCATTCATTCTTCTCATCTACCTAGTCACTGCCGAGGTTAAGAAACATAACATGATGAAACTGATATGAAGAAGAATTGTTTTCAATGTATACAAGAATATTAAAGAAATCATGATATTTTCAATATTAT
Source organism: Stegodyphus mimosarum (assembly GCA_000611955.2). Lineage (NCBI taxonomy): Eukaryota > Metazoa > Arthropoda > Arachnida > Araneae > Eresidae > Stegodyphus > Stegodyphus mimosarum. The sequence goes on from KK122367.1 coordinate 602,972, forward strand.
ATTCTAGCCTTCCTTGGTCCATTGATACTTCTGAATGGAAAACGTATGTCAGTTAAATTATGATCACAATGGCATAAAAAGGAAGAATTCCCTACATTGAGCATTTTATTTGTTACTGCTTTGAGAAGATGAAACAGAGAGGGGGCAGGATGGTCACTTTGCTTTATTTAATTATGCTAAAGCACTCAAGGGCTATCTGGCTAAGGGAAGGGATGCTTTTGTGGAGAACTTTATAAGGGAAATTGGCTCATATACACATTACACATGGGAAAACTATGAAATGCCCATGCAGACAGCACGTTCACTGGCTTTACCACTCGTCCACTTGTAGGCTGGTCACTTTTGCAGTTTATTTTCTCCAGAACACAGTTCTAAATATTGTAAATACTACAGTAAATTTTAGTTATAACTGCTATGTTTCTTGTTGTGTGAGGAATTTTTCTCAATATAAACCTACTGAGAAGCCTTACGATTTATGAATGAGTATTTTGCAATTAAGAAATCATACACAGAACAACAACTGGATTAATGTAATAAACTTCTACAATGCCGTTGATGATTTTTCTAACAGAAAAAAAAAAAGAAAAATAGCAGTTCAGAATGCTGGACTTTTTATAGATTTTATTAGTGCACACTGAAAGGGACAAAAAAAGCTTTGGCTGTGCCACTGACATACACTGGTAATTAAATTTTGGCTAATAGTATTGCTGAAAAGGAATAGTTCATTTCAGATTCTAACCCTGACGAATGAACTGCATACATAGATGCTTCATGTGTAACATGAATAAAAACCATTATCTTTAGTAAGTCCTCCACAAAAGCATCTGCCCTTAAATACTTTGCTACACCCAGTTAATCAAAAAACTAGCTAATATTTTACATGTATCTATTTCTATAATAATATTTCTTGATTGTGAAATTAATTTGTAATAAAACTTATTTTAACTATTTATTACAAAAACATGCTGTTTTTAATAGGATCTAATTAGTTTGTAGCTAATACCATTATTGCAATTTGAAATTCACACAGGAATTAAACAGAATGGACTCTGATAAAAAAAAAAAAAAAAAAAAAAA
>KK122367.1:604061-617456 GCA_000611955.2 Stegodyphus mimosarum
AAAAAAAAAAAAAAAAAAAAAAAAAAAAAGCCATTTTTTTACTGACAATTTGCAGTACTACTTACTTTATACTTTTTTATTTCTATCTACAGCTACTGAAAACAATTTCCTTCAGATATATTTCTATTTGTAAGTAAATAAGACTAGAAAATACACAATGTAAGACTAGTTCATAACTAACTCAATACATGATTAAGCAGAATATTTGCACATTTTTCTACATGTAAGAAGCAAGCATAGATTCTCTTGAATAAGACTGTGAAACATAAAATTCAACCTTATTTCTGATCTCCTTTGCTTAATGGCTGGCTGAACAAAATTATTTCCCATGTAATGGAGAAAAAGGCAGTTTCAGTTAAGTCCACCACAAAGGCATCCTATCTCTTAAGTATCTAGTCTTTGTGTGTTTTGCCATAATAGATCATTTCAAATCCGTATGTTCTATCCACAGGCTTTGTAAGCACACAGTTTTGAATAGCAAAATTAAAAGATTTAAACTTAAAATGGCTACAAATAGCTGCATAAGTTCATTTCTACTTTATATTTATTTAACATTTGTTAACAGTTCTAATAAAGGACTACTTCATTACTACAAATGGAAGGCATTCAGACGTTAAACAGGTTGACTTTAGACAGAAAATAATATTTCTCTAATAAGTGAGACACCTTTTTAACAACCTGTCATTTGAAATGACTAATGATTTTAGGTTCCACTGTATATGTAATAATATTACTAGCCCAAATACTGGGTTGGCAATTAAGTGATTGCAGATTTTGTTGATAACTTTTAGCACATTCTTTTGTTTAGTCAATTTGTTCAAAGTACCTAAACCCATACCATTTTCTTATTGTTTGAACTTCCAACTTTAATAAATAAGAAAATTGTGTCAATTAGTTGTTTACTTAATTTTTTTCCCAATTTAAAAAGGAAAGAAGATATTTCATATGCATTTTACCTTATTATTTTAAAAAAGGCAGAATACATTGCAAGCCTATAAGAAGTTACGTGCCATATATGTGAACAAGGACTTAAAAGAAAGGCAGTGTCAAAATTGGTCTGCCAAACTTCATTCTGGTGATTTTCCACTCAAAAATGCATAATAATCTGGCCATCCAGTTAAAGCTGATGACAACCATATCAAGACCATTGTCAACTCAGATCATCATAGAACAACACAGGACATTGCAGAGAAGCTCAATGTATCACATACATACATTAAAAAAAATTAATACAACTTAGTTAAGAAATTTGATTTATGGGTCTCTCATCAGCCTAAGGGAAATCATTTGCAGCAAAGCCTCAGCATCTGTGATTCGTTTTTGAAACAACTGGTTACTGGCCACGAAAAGTGGAGAGTTTTAACAACTCTTATCTGAAGAACATCATGGGTGAAGCAGAAGAAATCAGCTTAGAAAATATAAAGAGCTAAAATTCACATACACACAAAGCTCTCATACTGGCGGGATTATAAATGAATTCTCAACTTTGATTTTTTTACCAAGAAACCAAACGGTTAGATCAAATATCTATGTTCACCAACTCACCAAATTGAACAATGTAGTTCAAGAAATGTTGTCAAAGTTGGCAAATCATAAGGGTGTTGTTTTCTTACATGATAACGCAAAGCCCCATACATTTTCGGTCACTTGCCAAACATTATTGGAGCTAAGTTGGGATGTAAAGTTACATAACACTAAATCTTCAGGTTTCCATTTATTTTGTTCGATGCAGAACTCTTTGAAGGGTAAAATTTTTAATGTGCAGATGATGTAAAATCTCATTTCATTCACCTTTTTGCTTACAAAAATCAGAAGTTTTTTTATACACATGGAATTAGGGCACTGTCTGAAAGATAGCAAAAAGGTATAGACAAAAATGGAAATATCTAACTTCATAAAAAGTTTTTTTTAATACAAATTTTGGATGTTCCTTCTTATTTAAAAATTATGATGTTATCTGCAATGTTTTATAACTATGTATATTAATTTGAATTCAACTGCAATTACAATTTCATTATGGCGGCAATGAGCAAAATAAATTAATAATCTAATTACAATGAAACAATAATTATATAATCTACCGCAAATTTTACTTTGGCAAACTACGCATAACAGTTACGTTGCTAATATTGAAGAATCCAAAGTACATAAATGAAGAATCATTAAGAATTTCAAATTGAATTTTTTGATTACCCTTTGCAATATCACAATATATAAAATATTTATTCATAATTTTAAGAAGGGATAATTTTATCAATAAAACATAAATAAAATACAGTGAGGGATTGATTTATTAAATGGAGAACTTACTTTATCTGCTATGGGAGCTTCATCTTCAACAGTATCAGATATATTTGCAACATCTAATTTGAAAGAGAATTACTCATTAACAATTAAAAAAAATATGGTACCCTTATTTTATTTGCAAACTGTCTAAAATATAAAAATTAAAAAAAAAAACAGATCTCTGATATTCCTGAAAAAGATTCTTTTTCTGATATTCAAAGATTTGAAAATATGGAAGAACGGCTATAAAATGATGAGAATGATGAAAACTACATGATTTTGATTCAGCCAAGGGATCTCGGTTGCAGATATTTAATTGCAGTAGTAAGAAAAAAAAACGAGGTACTGAGAAAAGTAAAAATGAAATAGAAAAGAAGCCAAAACTGTACACTTACTAGGAATTAATTAGATTATACAGGTTTTAACTGAAAATTACACAACAAAGTTCTTTAACCAAACATAATGAACTACTTATTAAATTAAGTACATAAGAAGACCAGAAATCTGCAATGCTTAGAATCAAAGATTCCGCAGATTTTAGGACAGAAAAGACAAATCTTAATATTTAGACTGTATTTAATTTTTTTAATATGTTCCAAATATTTTCCTGACAGAGGTTTGTTTTAAAAATTTAGGGTGCTCCAGAATAAGTTTTTTTCTTTTTTAAAATTCTACAGAATCATAATCTCTTGCTGTGCGACACAGACACGTTTCTCCAAAAATTTTAGGTATTTTTCCATTGTTCCAAACTTTCATTAAAAGATATTTTCTCACTCCTATCACTATCTGTGTCAGTGTTGAAATCATTTTTTCTTGCTGCGTTGAGTTCAGAACAGAGCCAATAATTTCATCATCGGTCTTCTGATTGCCAGTGTTGGCTCATCGGGACATATTATCTGTTCAATGATTTCTTCTTTCAAAGCCTCCGCTTTTGTACTTGCTATCGAATACAGAAGCAGTTCTCTCGCTTTAGGATCAGAGCAGCAAGGTTAACCTTGCTGCATTGACCCTAAAGCTACACTCTCATTGTTCTCAATTTCAATAAATAGAGAAGATGACAATAACTGGGAATGAGAATTCCATGGTTCTGCTGAAAATAGATGCAGTCTTTGATGGTGAACTTTTTTTATAATAATAATAATAAAAGAATGTTCTCTTGGAAGATTCCCCCCTCCATAGAATTCCATAGAGCTCTGATTTGTAGTGGGATTTAATGCTGTGTATTATGCCTTGGTCTACTGGTTTGGTAAGCATTTCTCCTTTCTCTGTACGTTGTTCTTCACATTGTGATTTTCCTGAACCTATAAAATGCCTCCCCCCAAAAACTTGATTTGAGCTCCTGATTGCTGGTATACAGATAATTAAAAAATTTTTACTTAAAAGTGCTGTTCCTATCCAAGTTGATATACTTTCGTGCAAGCTATGTAATATCACTTTTTTAAAATTTCATATCTATGTATATTTTAATGCAGATTCAGTTTACACTCCTTTTAACATATTAAAAAAAAGCAGCCAACTGTCAGTAATTTCTTGATTTACTACATGTAAACCAAGACTGAATTTACAGATACGTTTTGGCAGATATTAAATGCACTTACCATTTTTGTCAACTAATGAACTGATTTCTTCATTTACAATAGACGAAGAAGGACTAGGTTCAGGATTATTGTGAGAAGCATCACTATTGCCAAGAGCAGAATGTGAACGCTGACTATAGACATTCTTTACAGGATGAACTATGATTAAAAAGAAATAAAGGGGAAGGATTTAAAAAACAACTGACACTTAATAAATAAATAATTTTTAGCCTTATGCAATAACACTTCTCTTTACAAATGACTTCACTTAAGAGTATGAATAAAATCACATGAAAGTGAAACAAAAAACAAAAATGATTTTCTAGAAAATTCAGAAATATGAATTTTGCGTATTCAAACATGGCATAGAATAAACGGTAATTTGATTTACTCATCACCTAAAAAATTCAATTGTTTTATTTGTAGATAAATATTTCAGAAATTTGCAAACTAAAGACACAGTAAGATTAAAATGTAGCATAAATAATAATAACAAAGAAACAAAATATTTTGATCAGATAAATTAATCCAAAGCTACAAAAATCATTACCTAGGAAAATATGCATATGTTACGGCCAAAGCCCGAAGTTCGGCCAGTTCCTGAACTGGCTGGGGCGTGTAGCCAACGTCCGATGTACTGGAAATGAATAGCGTATACGCGACTTTGGCTAGCCACTTCCCGAAGTGCCCGGAACTCCCTGACCAATGTTTGATGTGCTGAAGCAAGACTGTTCGGTAGGGGGCGCAGCTGTCGATTCCGGTGTGATGACGGCATGCACATGGTAGCAAGGACAGTGTGTTATATTTTCAGTGTATCTGGCATCCATGTATCAAATCACGAATCTGGCAACGCGTTATCGTTTACGGGGCCGCCAACTGAATAGTTTCAATTGCGGGTTAGTGTGCTTTTCCCGGATAGGTAAGGCCTTTCAATATTCATTTGTTTTTTTGTTATACTATGGATCAAACTCAGTTTCAAGAATTTGTACATGCTTTCCAAGCACAGAAACTACAATTTTTCGAATAATTTCTCCTAATTCAAACTTCTAATGGCACTGAGTATTGCTCAGTACCAAAGTACTGTTCAACTGTCCTTAAATCCAATTTTACTTCAATCATTTGAAAATTTCGATACTAAAAAAAGAGTCATTTAAATATAAAAGATTTGAAAATTTTCTTGATATAAAAGCAAATAAAGAATCTTGTGCTCAGATGCTTCTTAACGCTTTAAGGACCATCGTTCCCAAATGGGGACATCATATTTAAAAAATTACCGAAATTTTAAATTTATTAATTGAATTTAACTAATATTTTAACCCATCAAATCATTTTTTGAAATAAAATTGGAAGGCTGATCTTACTTTGTTTATTTACAAAACATGCAAAAAAATATTTTCCGCTATAATAGATGTGTTATGTCGTGTAATTTTTTTTTAATTAATGAGTAAAATTTAATTGTTCAGGAAAATTTTCTGTGAAAAATAATAGATATCAAAATCCAAAATGTGTATTTTCTACAGTAATTAATAAATAACTAAATATTTTGTGCTGAAAGAATAATTTCTCTAACTTTAAACATATGCCTCAAATATACATGGGAAGGACCATCGTTCCCATTTGGGAACATCCTATAAATCTATTAAATTTTTTTTTTCTTAAATGTAAGTACTATAATACTGTTTAATGAGCTAATTTCAAACAATGTATAGTGAAAACCTTTGTTTACACCTGAAAAACATTTTGGTACTCTAAGTGTTGATTGAATAGGTGCTTCTTATTTATGTTAAGATTCTTTAGTTTCACCTAAAACTTATACATGTACATTAACTGCTAATACACGAATGGGATCGCCACGTGATTTGAGAGTATCATATTGTTTTGCTATAGGTTTTTTCCCCCATGGCTTTTCCTGACAAAACTAGTATGTTGGGCGAAGATGACGCACATACAAATGAGGAACCAACTTTTGATATGAGAACCGTGTTCTTAAGTAAATTGAATATATTGCTGCATAAAAAGCAGATAATAGCTGGATCCTCAGCAGAGACAAGTACTGTACTTTCATAGAGGACGGTAGAAAGACTAAAGCAAAGCAGAAAAAAAAAAGTGTTACTATCGTCAACTGAGAAAATATGATGTTATTGAGGTTGATGGAAAAGAAAAACCTATCGTGCCAGTAACAGAAAACAATAGCGTTATTTTGTACTATGTGCACACAGAAGAGTTATTTGACTTGCTACATGACACTTACTTGAAAATTGGACATGGAGGTCGCAGACAGATGAAGAAGGAGCTACAAACTAAGTACAAAAATGTCACTAAGGAAATCATTACACTGTACCTCTGCTTATGCAAACCGTGTCAGACCAAATCATCTAATCCTAGGAATCCTAGGACCGTGTCAGACCAAATCATCTAATCCTAGGAAAGGAAAATCCTAGGAATGCTAGGAAGGAAAATCCTTTGATATTTAAAGAATTTAACTCAAGATGCCACGTAGATCTTGACAAACAAAGTAACCAAGACGGAGAATTCAACTTTATTCTCAATTACCAGGATCATTTAACAAAGTTCCTATTATTGCAAGCTCTGAAAAGCAAAAGAGCAAAAGAAGTTGCTTACCAGCTACTGGATGTCTTCAAAACCACAAGTGCTCCAAGCGTGCTTCAATCGGATAATGGAAGAGAATTTGCGAATCAAGTTATTAATGAACTCAAAAACATGTGGCCTGAATTGAAACTAGTTCATGGAAAACTGAGGCATAGCCAAAGCCAAGGTTCATTCGTGCCAACCGAGATGGTCAGACTATGATGGTGACATGGATGCAGACAAAGAAATCTACACATTGGGCTGAGTCTCAGATTAATTCAATTCATGAAAAACAGTTCTTTTCACCAAAGAATTCAGCAGTCACCTTATAAGGGTATGTTTGGTTGCAAAGCAAAAACGGGACTAAGCACCTCATCTGCCCATAGAGGTTATTGATAACTTAGTTACAGACGAAGATCTTGAGAACGTGGAACAAGAAATGGATGATGCTGTAAATGCAGCAACTTTCTCCACAAATAAACCAGCTGCAGTGGCAACGGAGACATCGGAAAGTCCAGATCAATTGTCTGACAATAAAAATGCGAACAAATTCTGTGTAGTATGTCAACAACAGTGTAGTTCAGCCCATTCTTGTGGATCCTGCGAAAAGGTTGTGCACTTAATTTGTGGGAATAAGTAATGAAGCAGATGAAGGAGGAAAAATTACTTGTAGACTCTGTCACAATAAACAAGAAATCACAAATAAGAGGACTGCTGCCCATGCTAGCTTATAAACTCAAGGTGTCAAGATGCTAAAAAATTCAGATTCAATATTTCCACCAATGAAAGTTGGAGATAATTTACGCATCTGCATACCAGATGTTCACAGAGGTAGCGGTGATCCATGAAGCGTCCTTGCAGATGTCATTATGAACATCGAGCGCACTTTCTACAAGCTAGGAACAGAACATGGTGTTCTGAAACCACTGTACTCCAGAAGTGAGTTTTCCAATTTGCAAGAGAAACTACTTACATTGGCATCCGTAGGCACAGAGGAAAAATCATTACGAATCGTTGCCTCTTCACAATTACTGACCGGTGGCCAAGGCTACACTCGATGCAGTTGCACTACCAAGTGCTCAACAAATTGCTGCAGATATAAAAATAGCAAACTGCTGTGCAATTTGAAATGTCATAAAAGTTCATCTTGTTGTAACAAGTCATGATACTGATAATTTTCTGTAATAAACTCATTCAGTAGATAATGTGATTATCTTTTTGTTTGTTTGTTTTCTCCAAGGAAGAGGAAATTTTGATAAGAGACCAGGGGATTTCTGGTACTGTGACATCCTTACTCATTAAAACTTCTCCCTTCAGACTACAGCCCACCCAAGGCCACCGTACCTCTTTGGCCTTTGTTCCAAAAGACAATCCTAGTTGCCTAAGAGGGGCGGATTCATTGGAAAACTCCTCTGTGGCAGGTATAATGTGATTATCATTAGCATTACGGTACACAAACACCCAAAATTTGCTCATGACCTTTTTCTTCTGACTTTGGACGATCGCCCCATGCCATTTTGCGAACTGGCTGGCCAAACCCCGAAATCAAGGAAAGCTCGGACATTAGCCAGTCATTGTGAGGCAATATTGGCTGTTAAGCGATTTGGCCGGTCAATTCGGGAACTGGCCGACTTTGGGCTTTGGCCGTAACATACACAACAAAGAGAACTATTAAACTTCATTCTTATGACAAAGCCCAAATAAAATTAACTTTTTATGGCAAAGGGAAACTTATGTATTAATTTGAGATTTTAATCACTTCAAAGCAGGCACTTTGAAGGTCAATCCAGTCTCTGTAATGCTAGTAAAAATTTTCTGTTCCTCAAATTAATATTAGTTGCTTCATCACATTTACTGTTATACCTCAAAGTGAAATATCAGAATTTTTAGCTTAAACAATCAACAAAAATTTTAAAAACCTCTATCAAATGGAGACTCAGCCCAACTATAACTTTATGGATGAGAGTGCACCAGAATGATCAGATCATGATGAAGCTACCTATTCTTCTTCTATAAACTTGATCCCTTATGATGCACGATGTATTACACCATGTAAATTCAAAATGAGTAGCATACTGCCTATTTTAAGGAAGAACCTGTCAGAATGACTTTTACCTTATGGAAAACTAGCTATTAACACTCACTGCTTGTTATTTATCTCTTTTTTTATAAGTCTAGATTCTGTTTAGTTCAACAGAAAAGTCACCAGTGACAAAAAGACAGAGGTCTTGATGCACTCATGACACTTGGAATAAAGTCTGCTGCTTTGGCAGATTTCAGTCTTCTACTACAGTTCAAATTCACCTCCATCTATACACAATCAGCGGCCAAATCATTTAAAATTTTTAGTATTAGTCACTACAACACAGAGTTTTTACACCACTTCCATATTCCTCTTTATGTCATATTGTCACTGGTTGCTCTATTCTGGTAATTTACACCATTTCCTTACTTTGCAGCCCTAGGAACTGTTGGATAAAAATTTCTGCCCACTATCATGAGGACCTTAAAATCCATCATGTGAAAAGTCTTTTTGAGAGGTTTGTTGTAAGGAAAGAAGTTTATGAGATGTGAAAAAAATGTGATGCAATAACCAAGCTTTCCTCTCTGTAATGTTATAGCACAAATTGCAGCAAACATCAGTTAAATAAATTTATATTTTTCTATAACAGATATGTAAGATTACAGTCTACTTATTTTTTAAATAACTTTACATGACTGATGGATAATTTTTCATCTTGTCAATCTTGGAAACTAAAACACACAATTTCGACAACACACATGTAAACAACTCAAATATTTGTTATTTAACTTGAAATTTATAAATAAAGGGAACAAACTAAAATCCTAGAACTTTCAGCCTCACTAATACAACAGTATTTCAACATTTGCAGATCAAAATATTAGATAACAACAAGCACAAAGTTCACCCAGGAAAGTGAGCACACCAGTGAAAAGAAACAGAATCACCATGTGCCAGGCCGAAATTACTGAAGTTCTCTCTCTTAAGTTATGACCCTGTCAATATTTGAAATCACTTTACTTTCTGGTGGAGTAGATGAAAAAGTAGAAGTACTAGAGAGATTCAATATAAGAAATACCATGTTAAATCATATAAATCTTATAAAAATTTCCATGTGTTGCATCTAATCACACATAAATTCTAATAGGTTTAAAAGGTGAGAAGAAATATTGTTGGATAGTCATTATCAGACCTTATACATTTTTTTAAATGCAAGTTTAGTCTGTTTTATAGATTATATGCATATAGTATTCTTTTATGTGTAAACGATTTAAAATTTCTACGAATACATATTTTTTGTATGATACTGAAAAATACAAAACAGTCTTCCCTCACTTTAACATGAATAAAATTATTATAAATTTTAAATGCTCTAAGTACATCATGTCCATAAATTAAGGATAATGCAAAATCAGGCAAAGGAAGAGTTAGAAGCAAGAGAAATTTGACTTATTTGTAAAGCTTATTTATTAAACAAAAGGTAAAGAGCAAAAAAAGATGCTATATGTTTGATATTATTAAAAAAACTAGCGATTTTTTCTCCCTGGAGCAAATTACAAAAAAAAAACCTATTTACAAAAAACTAATATTACATGGTTGGTATGATTGTTAATACATTGTATGTCTCCCAGACGATACAATACAGTCCGTACAACACCTAGGCATGTTGAGTATCAAATTATCGATCTCATCTTGGGGGATATTATACCACTCAAAAAGCAATGCTCTCCGAAGTTCCGGTAGACATGTAGGAGGAGGTGGACGGGCTGCAACTCGTCGGCCAAGCATGTCCCACACGTGCTCTACTGGATTCAAGTCCGGTGAGAATGCTGGCCAGTCCATATGGGTGATATCCTCCGATTGAAGGCATTCGCTTACGATGTTTGCACAGTGAGGACGGGCGTTGTCATTCATAAACACAAATTGTGCGCCCATGGCGCCCCGAAACAAACGTACATGTTGTTCCAGAATGACATCCCGATAGATTTGGCTTGTCATGGTTCCAATCTGAACATGCAGGTCAGTTCTGGAACCTAGAATAATTCCACCCCAAACGAGCACTCCTGAACCACCGTAACGGTGTTGTTCAATGATGTTTTCTTGGTGGTAGCGGGTACCTGGAGCTCTCCATATGAAAATTCGGCGAGAATCAGACTGCAAGCTAAACCTGGACTCGTCGGAAAACATCACACAAGCCCACTGTTGCGGTGTCCACAATGCATGCTCTCTACTCCAGGCTAACTGCAGGTGACAGTGAGTTGCAGTAACTGGAAGGCATCTGACAGGTCTACGAGCATATAAACCAATCTGCCCTAAGCATCTGTACACGGTCTGCCTTGAAATTGTCGTACCAGTGGCTGAAGAGAGCTGACGAGACAGGTCTGAGGCTGTGCTCCGCCTGTTTCTTTTGGCAGTAACTGCCAAATACCGGTCCTCATTCGGTGTTGTAACTCTGGGGCGACCTGTGCTGTAACGTCTACTCACATTACCATCATCTTGGAATTGTTGCCAAAGCCTGGAGATGACACTCTGGGCATTTCCAAGTTCGTCTGATACTTCCAGTTGGGTACGTCCACATTCCAGACGGCCGATAATTCTACCACGTAAAAAATCATCCAAATGCGTCCTTTGTGTCATAACTATTCGGGTATTGCACTGAAATCTTATAAAGTGCCTGCGAACAATTTTGCTTCTTTGCCTGTATTCTTTATATATCACTCTCTTACACTCTCATCATTGTGACCTACCATTGGTGTCATCTGGTTACTTCCTGAAATTTGCATATGATTCTTGAAGATGTGTGTAGTGATTTTACAGGTGATATATTTATTTTAGAGTTCGATTTCCGCGTGACTCTGAATTATCCTTAATCTATGGACATGAGTGTAGTAATGCTTATAAGCTCCAAACAAACTTACTTTTATTCTTTAAGAATTCTAATATTTAATCAGTTTTTCAAAACAATTTAAAGATATATATGTTCTTGCATTTGATGCAATATTACATAAACAAGGCTCAAAAAGTCAAATTATAAATATATTAAATTGCAAAAAATATTTAAATATCACTTACCTTCACCAAAGGTGTCTATACTCTGAAAATTAAAAAACAGATAGTTAAATAACAGTACTTAATAATAAATAATTACAGATATAGTTATTCACCTATAGTAAAAGTCAATGCAAGTTAGAGATGAACAGCTTCAGAACACTAGTTACTATAACATATAGAGTAAGCTTAAAAAGTAAAGTAACTTTCAAAAGCAAAAGATGATGTAGAAAAATAAGATTAATACTTATAATATAACAGTTTTTGTGTTTTAAAGAAGCAGAAAACCCCCTGCATTTCATGAAAAGAATAAAATATAAACATCTGAATAATTTCTGAATCTGAAATGAATGAAATCATTTAATCTTGCATGTAACACAACAGTTTAAATACACTACATATTTTGATTTTAGCAGAATGACAAATTTCTGCTTTCTCTCATCTAAACATTCAAGAATTAAAAACATATTTATATTAACTTCTGAACTACAGTTAATTTTATCAGTTTCACGGAATTAAATTAAAGACCAATTCATAGTTTTGATTTTATGTGAGAAATGTTCATTAATAAATAATGAAAAATTCCAGAATATTTTAGTTTCTTCAAATGAATTACAATGTAATGGAAATATCAATTTCCCATTATTGCAATATCAGATTCCAAATCTTGCTTTTTAAAAATGATAGGTGAATAATCTCTCTCATTAGACATCAAAACAAAGATATAAAAACATCATTTGATATGGGTATGCCTGTCAATCTTCATAGTATGAAAATCCAGGAGGTTTTCATACTTTGAAGTAAGGAACCACGAAAACCAGGTATTTCCAGGAAGAATTCGTGCTGCATGGGGGCAGAATTTAAAAACTCAAAACTGATTTAAATTCAGAAGGTCCTGATTTTATATTGTGGTAAAGTGTAGAGCATAATTTTTACATCTCCTGCTTCTATCTAAAAATTGCTCTATAGTGGCACAAACGAAAATGTGGTAGATGATAATTCATCAACATGAAGATTTGGCGACTAAGTCCAAAGCCCATGTGCCTTTGCAGTGAAATTAGGAGCATGCCCGGTTAGCAACAGAAATGTCCGGAGTTTGAATCTCGGTGAAGACACTGCATATTTCTCATTTCCTAATCAGGCTTGATGTAATAATTAATATAAAATACAAATATTTACTGGCATTACATTTGGTTGAATCTCCATATAAAGTTCTAAATGTCTACATAGATCAAGATAATTCCGATCAAATAAAATTTAATAAGAAAAATTAAGCTGAAGATCACTAAAGATAGCAGAAGAAAATTTGCAATTTCATTTTAATTCCTGAAAAACACCTTCATTAGTAAAGACTAAAAAATAAAAACTGGGAGATATGTAAAAACCAGGAGAGGTAATGGCTATGTAATAGGAACTGGTATCAGACAGAAAGGCTTCTACAGAAAAATTTAACATAAAATTCAATGAAGAAATGGCTCTTAGCATCTTTTGACACGTTACACAATTTTAAAGAAAACTGCAATTCTATCACATTTGACTTCTCATCTGATATAAAGACTGTAATATATATATATATATTTGGTACTACTTGCACAAAAGGTTAAAATACAGTCTAATGGAAAAGCTGTCACCAGTTTTAGACTTGAAACTGGTCACAACTTCTTGGCAAGCCATCTCTATTGTGTTGCTGTTACTGCCCATTTTGCGGCATAACTGAAGAAATGGACAGGACCCACATGGAATGTGTCAGGTGCAGCGTGGAGTCTCTGAGGTAGAGAGGTATTCGAGCGCTATAGGTCAAATCATGAGATGCTGACTTTTTACATTCACAGAGCTTTTTCGGTTTGTATCTTGTTTGTCTTACTTTCTGCC
>KK122367.1:617494-634708 GCA_000611955.2 Stegodyphus mimosarum
GGGGGGGGGGGGAAACTTTAATGGATTTTTGCTATAAGACTATCATTACATTTAGAAGAATCTTCAAAATTTTACTAGTTGAAATAACAAATATTTTAATGGTAATTTATCAGACTTTTATAGAAGTATTATAATAATTAGCTCATAAATTTTCAGCAAAAATATCTCTAAAATATATTTTTTTGTTGCCCAGAAAAAAATTATTATTCAAGACATGCATCTTGGCATATACCCTATTCCTTGTATGATGTAACTTTCTCTTTTTTATGAGTTTTTAAAAATGTTTAACGATTGTATTCACTAGAGAAAAAAATTACTTACCTACATTTACAACATCGAAAAACTTTTTCAACTTTATAAATGACAAGTGGGTGCCTTGCAAAACCAGACTTTTTTTTATTACTTTTACTAAATTATGAAATTTTCTATGTAGAGACACAAACAATATAAAATTGGTAGAGTTTCAACACAAAGTACACGAGGGTTATCTGTCTAAGAGAAGAGATGTCTTCATGTCAGGACATCTTAAGGGAACTGAATTTTTACTATGCAGGGGGAAAACAGACAAGCAGCCAGCCTGTTCGCCTGCAATCGAACATCGGTTGAATTACAAGTATTCAACGTCTTTACTCCTCAGAGACCTATGTTAATCATAAACTGCAGGAATTTGATCTCTGAAGAATTTGAGGAATTTGATTGTTTATTTGATTTGAATTAATATTGCAAACACATTTTTTAAAGCAAAATAAAACATAACAACAATTATTTACAAAGCCAGGAACTGGCAACAGTAACTATTATGTGACTGAAAGCAAGCTTCTCTCACATCTGATGGTAGCATCTGTCACGTAAATATTGTAGTATATTAAAGGACTAGATGTTAATATATTTTTAAATTATATACTTTTCCCAATCTAAAACTTTATTTAGTATGAATACATCAATTAAAAAATTACATATTTTAGTGGACTTCCATGAAGACCTACTTCTAAGTATGAAGCATAACTGCACATAAAAATTGCAATATTTCATTATCATATTATTAGTAAATCTCACAGGTACTGGAGATATCCTATAGAGAATTACAGTGATTTTTTATTATGATGAATGACATTCTACTTTTGCAATCAAAAACTTTTCAAATATATAATCCAAAGTAAGAACAATGATAATAATTCACAAACAGATACTGAAATCTCTACATACCTCTGTAATACTGTCTAAACACCAATGGAACCATATTGTTTTTCCTAACTCTTCATCATATTTCCTTTCAGTCACAAATTGCTAAAAAATAATTTTAGCATAAAATTAAAACCATTTTCCATCCATGTATTCTTTTGGAATAAACTTTATACAAACATTTTGCTAATTGAAAAAAGATTTATTACTTTGATATCAGATCTTAATTCTGCCCACTGAGCTTCAGTTAGAGATGGTGTGCGGTCAACTCTTCTTTTCAAATCAAGAGCAAGATCTTGTCTGCTTTTTATAAGATTTACTGGTAAAGTGAGAAAACAATAATGACTGATACTGAGCAAAAATGAAATGTTTGAATAACAAGAAATAAATGTGTGAAAGAAAACTTACGAGCTTCTTCTTTAGTTTTCTCTAACTCAAGTTCTACTAATTCTTGTCTTTTATCTAACCTATTATAAAAGCATGAAAAATACTTTTTACTTCATGAAAAAACTACATGAGAAGAATTTTCATACATAACATTAGTATATCTTCCTGTAATCAAACGGCTAACAGAACAAAGAAATATTGAACATGTATAAAATTTTCATTTCTTACAGTTTTCTAATGTCATTAAAAGCATTCTTCAACTTCTTTTCAGATTCTTCCAACCCTTTGTCCAATTGTGCATGTATTCTCTGAAGCGAAATGGTTTGCCTATTTAGATCTTTCTTGCACTTTTCATAACCTTTAAAAAGGGAAATAAATAAGTTTAATCAAAATGCAGATTTAAGACAACACTGAACTTTATCAGTTGAACAACATAAGTTCTTTTGGTCTTCTTGGTTATTTATGATGTCTTTTTTTACTTCTCATAATTATACATGAAATAAATTGTAATAAAAATATGTACATTTCTAATGAACCTATGTCTTTTTGTCTATTGCTGGTGAAGAAAATCTGTAGTACTACTGCACTCAGAATCCAAACACCTCAGACTAACCACTTGGAATATGAATGTCCAGTACATTATATTTGGTCAGCCATTCACTTCCCCAGCACTTGAGCGATGCATGCACTTTGCTGCAAGTTGTACTGAAAATATATTGTGTGATTTTTGTCAAAATTTTATGCTTTTTTTTTTTTAAAGTATATAATAAAATTTGGTGTATTTGTTTTGTACATAAGAAGTATACAGGGGAAAAGGAAAGTATGCAGAAAGCTTTTAGAGCTGCAACTGAAGAAAGATCTTAAATAAAATTTTCACTAAGTATGAAAGCCGTAGACAGGCAACTGAGTTTAGTGTTACGTTCGTAACCCTACAGGAAATGCGATGTATAGTGGTTGTTTTGTTTTCAAGAAAAGCATTTATTGTGATAAATCTGATATTACATATTTTGCATTTGCTGAATTTTTTTAGCATTAATTTTACAATGGATAGCTTGAGCACCTTGCTGTGGTCAGGGAACTCCTCATGGAGGGTCCAAAGCTTTCCTACTACATCTGACCTGGTAGTCTCACGATACCAGCTTAGCTCTATGTCCACTGAACACTGTGCAATATGGAACAAGAATCCTCTATATTTGCAATTGATATGGATTCAAAAGACTACTTAAAGGAAGCACAAGGCTTCCTTAAAAACTTAGAGCTAGTATTAGTGAATAAAAGTTTATTTTAAAGTATTTCAAAAACTACAACATTAGACATCAGTTTCAAGCGAGTTCAATTTGTTGATTGATCAATGTCTTGAAATGGCAAGACTTGAAAATAAATTTCAAGTTACAGAGCAAAAAGATTGCTATGCTGATAAAGTGTGTGTGTGGTTTCTACTAAAACAGAAGTTATATTAGTACCTTGATGAGAAGAAAAATCAACTAATTTTCTGCACAGTGAATTTAAATAAACTTATGAAATGGGCTACGCAAATACTAAAGATCTGCGATTAAGCATTGTCTCAAAGATGTTAATGATTCATATGAATCATAAAGGCATTCTGTGGTGGTCTAAAGAATTCATAAGTTTTCAAAACAAGATAAAAGTAGAGTAGAAGAGATATTAAATATGTACTCGAGATGAAAATTTAAAATTGTACTACAAACAAATACACATAAAGAAACTTAGCAAAATACAAAGAGAATTGTTAAAATGTAAACACAATTCTTGGATATTTCATTTAAATAGGATCTGTCCAAGTTCTCCTACTTAGCAATATCATTTTTGTGGAATTCACAATATCCACTATGCAAAAGACAAAGTCATCTATTGCAATTAAAGAAGATCAAGAGCTAAATGGTTTGTATACTGATAATACAATTCAAGCCATATTGGAATATAATTTTCCAATGGATAATATATTAGAAGACAGTGAAGATCATAAACAGGTTTGCGCGTGCACGTTAAAAACATACAAAACGTAGGACGACATTTCCTTTTCCATTCCCAAAGCTTGAAAATGTTATCGAATTTCTAAACAATCGAAAGGCTCTGGGCTTGCATAATTTACATTAGAAGCCTTTAACACAAATCTTGATTTGGTGACTAAAGTTTTCAATAAACTTTCATGATGAGGAAATTTAAAACTGCAAAATTAGTACTATTTAAAACAAATGGCAAGAGTGGAAACCAATGGAATACATACAGGCCAATTTGCTTGCTATTGAGCCGGGGTAAAGTCTATAATAAACTCATTACAACAAGACTAAGTTATTATCTATATAATGACAATTTTATAAGTAATCTACAATATGGCTTTACTCGTGAAAAAAACAAAATAGATGCTATACATGAAATTATACAAACTGAGGAGAATAATAGAAGAAATAATGTATACTAATGCTTAATATCTTTAGACATTAAAAGTGGATTCAACAGTATCTGATACTCTCTGCTTTTACAACTAAAGAAATCATATTATTCAGGAAACAGAAACTGCTGGCCATCCCAAATATAACACCATGAAGGAAGCATCCAAACAGTATGAAACTTTCATCATATGTACATTGCAACTGAATATGCAAATGATTACGATTTCAGTGCATATGCATATCACGGCCGACTGCAGCACTCCTTACAATCCATGTAATAAAGGGAGGGAAGATTGTCGTTTCGATTAACATGATTAACGTCCTTTGAATAATGTTCTCGTGAGATTTTTTGTCTGTACAGCTTCAGTACGTCTCATAGAAAAACAGGATCATTTGAGCATGCTCCCAAGTTCAATTGAAGCAGAATAATTGCATACACATATTGTCCTTCCAGAAAATCTATCCACATGTTGAATAAAGGCCATATAAATACGGAATAGGTGGATGTAGTAAAGAAGAACTTACAGACAGGAGCTATTGCAACTGCCTTGTTGCACCACACCGTGAGAAGGCAGGCTTGCACGCATGGCACTGTTGGAGTTCATTCCCACATCCATAATCATATCACAACGAATGCTATCTGTAACACAACAACTGGTATCTATAAAAACAATTTGTAGTCATTTCTAGTGGGTCAATGGTGCAGTGAACGGCAGAGATGGACATCTGAATGGCTTGAGATTTCAGACAAATCATGCTTCTGCTTGCAGTATCACAATTGTTGAAATAGAGTTTGGAGATACTGTGGAGAGAGGCTGCTTGGATCGTCATACAGGTCCAGTATCCAGTGTTACGGTATGGAGTGATATTGGATTTCACTTTCACACTCCCCTAGTATGCATTTTGAGCATACATACCAGCCAATGTTATATCTCTGAGGGTTTTCAGCCTATTCTCTTTCTTTACCTTAAGGGCTTGCCTGCAACCACATTTCAACAGGACAATGCATGACCACACATTGCACATAAAGTTCATACTTTCAATCACAGAATACAGTTCTTATGAGGCAAATGTTTCAAATCATGTTCCAGGTAATAGAGAACCACTGCATCTTATGACAGATCTTTTGTTGCCATGTTGTATTTTACTGAACTTTGTCTTGTCCCTTCACATCATATCAGCTAATCAGAGTTGGCTGTATATCTCATATGCTCATCACAAAGTTGTCCCAGTCTAATAACCTTTGATAATCTCCTGGCAGTAACTCTGGCATTACTGCTGCACTGTACAGATATGCTCACAGTTCATGCAAAATTTGCTATAAGTGATGAAATGTAAGGTCGCATATTACACTAATATCTCTCATACCACACTGTAAGTCAGACAGTACATAGAGACTAGGACTGCCAAATGGCTACACTTGTGCACTGATAAGTGTACTTGCCTACCTTAATGAAGATGTCTTTAATGCTTCCATTTCTCTAAGGCACATGATATTGATCACAGAATCATGATGTCTACTTGCCATGCTTACACTCTTGCTCAACAACATTCCCTACAAAAGAGAACCATCTCACAGCATTCGTTGGAATTTCAAGCCAAGTTTAGACTCGAAGATCCAATCCTATCACAGTGTGACAAGCTTTCCTGAGAGCAAATTTATATATCCCAGTGATACATGACATAACATTCACCATTTTTTTTGTAACAGATTTTATATTGTGCAATTTCATTACTGACAAGATATGATATAGAGAATTGCAGAGCTTTTATTCAAGTAAATGGTGTAAGTAAGGCATCCTTTTATATTAAATCGGCAACATTCTACACATTTGCTATTGATTTTTTTTTTTTTTGGTATCTCTTCCTTTGGTGAAGCATTCAGCACATAGCGCTAGCAAATGTATTCTTGCCAAGTGATACTGCAACCTTGGATGTGGTTGGAGGTTGCTCATCAATTACACTTGGTTACTACAGCAAAATACCAAACTTTGGAAGGGATGTAACCCTTGGTCACGAACATACATATCTGGACAACTGTTTGACTTGTTTGGAACTAGTTCCAGATTTGAAAAACATCTGAATGATCAAAGAAAATAATGACATCTTTGATTTTCTAGCTCAATGTATCCAGTAGCACACCAGCATTCACTATCTACCATTTGTTTTCTTTCAACTACAGAACATGAATATCACCAAACATTAGCCTATGAAAGTTAAAAACACTTAGCATTAGTATTTAAATGAACTTTCTCAAATTCTTCAGAATGCTGGCATCTTCAGTGACTGCACATTTTCTCTGCCAGCTGTGATTGTTGTAACGTATAATATTTGCATACCGCAATCTGTCTCTACAGCTACAAAAATTCAATTAAGCTTTCAAAAATTGCACTGTGTGCGTAACTTTTGGAAGCCACAGTACTTTATTTTCATTTTGTTAAAAAAAAAAAAGGCCATTAACTCTTTTCAGATCATACATTTAGCCCACATGAGTTTATTTTCTATTTTAATTTTCCTTAAGATTACATGATAACAAATCTTCAAATTTTATATTAGCACTTAAGTATAATTTCTCAAATATTTATATTAAATAAAGAGTGTTAATTTTGCAAAGAAATTAAAAGTATATATACTTACCTTATTTCTTAGGATAGAATTAAAATTTTCACATTTTGAAAAATATTTAACAACACATTCATCTTAGAAAGAAGAGAAACACGCCAATGTGACAATCAAAATTGCTGAAACAACCTTGTATTTGGCGTACATTTATTAAAACACTCAATCGGTTTCGAGGACAGCTACAGGTCCCTCCTCATCAGGAGAACGGAATTTCTAGAAAGGGAAAGCAACCTCCAAAACGCACGCCAATGTGATGATTGGAGCATTGACATTCATCTTATTCGAAGTACAAAACTAAGCACATCAATTTCAAACAAAATAAAATTATCAGACTTAAAAAGCAGTTTAGTACAAAGTCCAAGATCCAGACTTGACAGGACTTTAGCGATTCCGGACTTGGAATTTTTTTAGATATTAGATCATCAGTTTAAATCTAGTAAAATGGCATGTAGAAATTATCAAATTAAAAATATGCAATCATGATTTATGAAATAATGAAGCATTTATGATCTACAGGGTATCAAAACTTACAAAAAAAAGGGGGGCTTAATATTTATTTGTTTTCAATAACCTCTCTGTCACTTTCTTCACTATCAGTAGCAGTATTTTCTGGATCTAAAAACACTACAGATTTTGTCTGTTAATTGATTCATGATTGGAGCAGTGTCATTGCAATGAAAAACTTCTGTTATATCACCTTCATTTACTACTGCATCTCCACATTTTTTTACAGAATCCATTAACTGGAAAATTTCATCTCTGGTTTGCGATATCCAAAAGCCTACAAATTCGCAGCTATTACCTTCATTATCCTCACCATGAAATGTGGTAGCTGGCCATAAATTACACCAAGCATTTTTTAGTTTTGAAAGCATTAGTACGGATATTTCCTTTAAAATCATAGTTTAGGTAATGATTACTTTATGTAGTACAAAAGATTATATAGTTCAAGTAGAATATAAACTTTGTAAGTTTAAGATCTAAAGTACAAGGTGGCACATTCTCCCACGATCTTGCGATGCTTCACACACCAGATTTTATGCTAAAATATTTTTAAAATTCTTGAATAGTCTTGTCATTATTCAAGACATTTAACATGTATTTTAAAAATTCTACTTTATATTCTAACTTCAGAGCAAACACACTATTCCGATATTCATACGCTGAATGATGGACGTACAGTTTGGAGGAAAGAATAACACGGATACATAATCTTTCATTAAAACTTGAAGTGAAATATGAGCCAAACAGTTATCAATATTCAGGATAATTTTTGCATCATCAGCTAAACCAACCGAATTCAGCCAAGCCTCAGGTATGCAATGATTTTCAAACCAATCATACATTAACGCTTGTGTCATCCATGCTCTTTTATTTGCATCACATACAATGGGAAAATCTTTACTCCTATAAATGCTCTAGGTCGTGTATTTTTTCCTATTATGAAACATGTTTACACATGCGGGTTTCTGCAGCATTTGCGCATGCTAAAATTGTTAGTCTAGCTTTGAAATCTTGGACACCAGTTGGAGCCTTTTCTGTAGAGGTTGACAAGGTATTTCGTGGTACATATTGCCAGAAAAGACCAGTTTCATCAGCATTGTAAATTTATGCTGGAGATAATGTTTCACTATTAATCAGTTCATTGAATTCATTTGCAAATAGTTCAGCAGCTTCAGAATAAGCTGAAGCTTTTTCACCTGAAAATTTTCACTGCATTATATCACAGCAATTTTAAAATTTGCTTAACCAATCTGTCGAATATGTGCACTCTGTTTTCAAGTTAATTTCTTTCTGAAATATTTTGGCTCGAGCCATTAGCATTGGCCCCATATATGGCCACCTCGCTGCATCTCTGGAAGCATAGAAACTTTTAGCATAGATAATTTTTCTGATATTCATTGTGAGTAGGGTGTCGGAATCCACAAAAAATTCATGAAGTTCCTTTTTCTGTTATGTCATATACAGATGACTTTCCAATGTATATGACTTTTCATATTCCTCTCATAATTTTGAGACTCATACACATATATCCATTTCTTGCAGCAATTCCATTTTTTTTAATGGACATAGAAACATGCTTTCGTTTTGTAGATCCTGTTGCAGATCCAGAATTAGAAACTGTTTTCGACATAATCGAAAGTTCAAATTCATAAAATTGCTGTAATTATAACAGCATGCAAAAAATAATAAGCTGGATCAAATCATAAAGTTAAGGAACCGCACAACCTGTTATATTAACTGAAGTTCTTTGGAATCAGTAAAGTATAATTTTAGCCTAGCTTAACAGCATCCGTTACACATTATTGGCTATGTAGAATGAGATTCGCAACGAGAGGCAAAATGTTCCATTGAATTTTTTCTTGCTTCTATCATGCACTGGATAGATAAGCTTCAACTGTATTAATTCAGTTATTTATTATACTTCTTACGTCTAATTCTTGCACATGCTTAAGGCTTATGCGAGTCTTGAATAATTTTTTTTTTTTTAAATTCCCAGATATAATTAAGCTTACTGATGGCCAGGACTAGATATTTTGCTGCTTGATACAGTCTTTATGATCTTGTGGCATTCTCACAGATACTATAACTTCCATTCAATAGGTGGCACCACCTATCATGTCCAGTTCGCAAGCAGTAAAGTAACGCGGTCACGCTTACTTCTTGTGGGGGGAAAACGCATGCAATGGAGTCATGAACTGTGTCAGAAACTCTAATTCCTTTTTTTTAATGTATTTTTGATTGTAATTCAGTACTCAATATATTCTTTTGTTATGTTGAAATGTCTACTCTTGTTTCCTTTAATTATGCTATGCAACAAGCACCCAACCACCAAAAGTAGTGACCTTTCGACAGAGTATGCTGCCAGCAATGAATTTTCACTGACAGTAAGCCATGTGCATCCGCGATGTTTTGAAGAATTGACTGAAAATAGTGACGAAGATGGACATTAAAAGTATGATACAACATATCCCTCCAGTTTTTTTAAAAGAACTGTTATATATTTCTTGTTTTTTTTCTTTTTCAAAGTCGTGCATATCATTGTAGTAAGCTTTCGCAAAATGTCAATGTGATCCGTTCCATTCCGTGGAATCATTCTTTGCTCATTCAACTTCCCTTTGATAATATGCCTCAGCAGTGAATAGTGTTCACAAGTGGTGATTTTTGTGTGTGTGCAATGAAAAGTGAACCTATCATTTTTCTCAAATGCATTTCGATAAAATATTATTTGTATGTGTAATTGCCAGCCCTATATTATTTGCGTGTATTGTGACATAAAATATGTTCTATGCATGGGTAAAATGTTTATTTTTTCATGGCAAAATATTAATAGTGTATCCTCATGCTAAAATATTTGTGCAGGTAAGTAATTATTATTTAAAGAGAAAATTATCTATCAATATGCCCGACGATATTCAACCAGAAGCACAAATCACACACGTTGCAGCGAAGGCACTGCCACTCTGGAAAAATAATCCCTTGCTATGGTTTACTCAAATCAAAGCAAAATTTTCTATCGCTGGCATTAGTGAAGATTCTACAAAATTCAACCATGTAGTTGCAGCAATTGAGTCCGATATTCTGAATTTAGTGCATGACTTAATCCTTAAACCACCTGCTTGTGACAAATACTCCAAATTGAAACAGTGGCTCATAGAAATATATTCGAAATTGTTGATTTCTTCAAAAATACGTACTCTACTACAAGGACTTGAACTTGGTGATCAGTGACCCTCATACTTACTTGCACGAATGCGTGATCTGGCAGGAAACCATTTCAGTGACGACTTGTTGAAGTCACTATGGCTTTCACGCCTCCCTAATAACATACACATAATTCTCGCTGCTTCCAATAAAGACTTTACCCATTTGGCAGCAATGGCTAACAAAATTAATGAACTTGTTACTCCAGCTCATGTCAGTGCTGCTAATGCTGTGCCTTCAAGTTCATCCCTGGAAGAACAGGTGGCCAAATTGACAAAGAAAGTCTCTGAACTTTCAAAAAATCTTCATGCTTCATGGCGATACAATCGATCGAATCAGGGTCCACGCAATAAATTTCGCACCCGGAGCAGAAGTCGATCTCGTCACAATGCTCGAATGCAATACAAAGAGCCTGAAGTGGCACATGTTTTTACCATATGAATTTTGGTGCTCAGGCACGCAAGTGTGCTACTCGATGTGTTTTTGAACAACCGGAAAACTGAATGGGCAGTTTTCTGCTGGCCAACAGAATGTCCGCCACATTGACAGAGTTGTACTGGCTGACCATTCATCTCAGTTATATTTTCTGGTGGATACTGCAGCAGACATATCAGTGCTCCCTAGAACTAAAACAAATGCTCACGAACTTATAATGTATGCAGCAAATGGTACCCAAATTGCAACTTACGCCACCAAATTGTTAACACTTGATTTGAACTTGCATCAGACTTTCAAATGGTCTTTCATTAATGAAGATGTCATACAAGCAATTATTGGTGTTGATTTCTTGACACATTTTCACCTTCTAATGGATGTCAAGAACAATTGCTTAATTGATGCTACAACTCAGCTGACATCAAAGGGCTAAGCCTCTCACATATTGAGTGTACCTATGAACATAACTGTTGTATCGGGCATCACAGTTTCATCAATTATTATGAAAATTTCCCAGCATTTCAAATCCATCTCAACCAGGACAGTATAGCCATCATCCAGAGGTGATTCATCACATAGAAAACACATGGCCCACTTGTATTCTCTAAACCTCGTCGCCTTTCTCCAAAGATGCTAATGGCTGCCCGTAAAGAATTTGAATTCATGCTAGCACAGGGAACCATTCGTCAGGCTAAAAGTCCCTGGGCCAGTCCACTTCACAAAAATGGTCTAATGGTGATTGGCGACCCTGCAGAAACTACCGTCGACTTAACACTGTCAAAGTCCCTGACAGATATTCAGTGCCACATATCCAAGAGTGTACTCAACTTTTCCATTGAAAACATATATTTTCTGCCCTCGATCTTGCAAGAGCATATCATCAGATCCCAGCGTATGCTGAAGATGTGCCCAAAACTGCAGTGATTACACCATTTGGTGTCTTTGAGTACGTATACATGCCATTTAGCCTTTGCAACGCTGGCCAAATATTCCAACGATTCATACACAAAGTATTATCTGGTCTTGATTTCTGCATCCCATATTTTGATGACATCCTGTTCCATCTATAGATGCAGCAGAACATTTACAACATCTGCGCCAGATTTTTACTCACCTTAAAGAGCATGGATTAAAACTATATCCATCCAAATGTGTACTTGGACAGCCCTTAGTTTCCATTCTTGGATATCTTATCACTCAGAATGGAGCAAAACCTTTACCTGAAAGAGTCAAAGGAATCAACGACCTGCCTCAGCCAAAAACCATCTCTAAACTGAAGTGTTTACTAGCCATGTTGAATTTCTACCAACGCTTTCTGCCAAATGCTGCAAAAACACAAGCCTGCCTGCATGAGTTTCTGACGAATGGGGGGGGGATGAACTGTCCCTTGGACTGACTCTGCATCTGCAGCATTCGTGCAACGCAAAAACAATCTGGCAAATGCAGCCATACTTCCTTATCACTCACCTACTGATAAGCTCTCTATAATGGTAGATGCATCTGACGCAGACATAGGAGCTGTGCTTCAAGCCCATACCACTAAAGGACTTTCTCCAATGGCATTCTTCTCCAGAAAACTGCAGAAGGCAATACAGTACATATGACAGGGAATTGCTTGCTGTGTACTGTGCTGTTAAATACTTCTGGCACAATTTGGAAGGACATGACTGTATCATTTTCACTGATCGACCATTAATCTTCGCTTAAAAAAAAAAAAAAAAAAAAAAAACCTCGAGTTCATGCTCTCTTCATCAGCTTCGACAGTTGGATTTCATTGCCCAGTTCAGTATAGACATCAGACATGTCTCTGGTACTGATAATTGTGTCGCTGATGCTTTGTCTCGGATAAACAATATCAACCTCACCACTCCAGATTTTTCTGAAATTGAAGAGCTCAGTTGCATGATGAGGAACTCAAGAACCTAATCTCAAATCCACAAATCTCCCTTCAGTTACAACCACTGCACATTAATCCAAAGCTTAAAATTCACTGTGACATACACAACAATAAAATACATCGCTACATTCCTGTCGATTTTAGATGTGAAGTATTTAATGCCTTACACAATTTGGCACATCCTGGAATCCGTGCCACCAAAAAGCTGATTGCAGACAGATTTGTCTGGCCAGCAATGAACAAGGATGTCACAGAATGGATTTGTTCATGTATTAGATGTCAATGGTGTAAAGTATCCTGTCACGATCACGGTCCCATTCAACATTTCAACCTCCCAGCAAGACGTTTTGATCATGCGCACTTAGATTTGGTAGGCCTATTGCCTAATTCAAATGGTTACACTTACTTTCTCACTTGTATTGACCATTACACAAGATGGCCAGAAGCCATTCCTATTGAAAACATCTCTGCTGAAACTGTAGCTCAAACTTTCATCTCCCAGTGGATTTCAAGATTTGGCATACCTGCTACCATCACTACTGACCAAGGCTGACAATTTGAATCTCACTTGTTCTCATTCCTCACCTCTCTTCTTGGCATTCGACATATCCAAACAACACCATACCATCCATCTGGAAATGGGATGGTGGAATGATTTCATCGACCTCTAAAGTGTCACAATAGCACATTTTGGACAGAAGCCTTACCCCTAGTCTTGCTCGGTCTTCATACAACATTCAAAGACACTGGTAGTACTTGTGATGAAATGCTGTATGATGCAACCCTCTGTTTGCCAGGTGAATTCTTCCATCCAGAATCCACTCCAGTCATCGATCCTTCAACACTCCTTCAACATTTGCATGGTACTATGAATAATATCTCACCAACCCCAGCATCTTCACACAACAAGCCAAGCTATTTTGTACATCCTGCGCTGGATACATTTTATCATTTATTTGTGCGCAACGATGCCGTTAGGCCACCTTTGACACCTAAACATTTTTCGCCATTATCTGCAATGGCAAACATTCAGTGATTAGAATCGATCGTCTCAAACCAGCACTCCTAATGCACGATCCAGTAACTTCCCCATCAACAGCAGAAGGCTTAAATCCTGTTAAAGAGCAACTTAAAACTTCAAGATCTGGAAGGACAGTTAAATTTAACCCAAAATATTTATAACGTACCAATGGTACTTTGGGGGGAAGTACTGTGGTGTTCTCACAGATACTTTAACTTCTATTCATGAGATGGCACCACCTATCAAATTCAGTTCGCAAGTAGAGTAGTAAAGTAACGTCAGTGGTCACGCAGACTTCTCATGAGAGAAACCGCATGCAACGGAGTCATGAACTGGTCCCGAGCTTTACTTCCTTTTTTTAATGTATTTTTGATTGTAATTCAGTACTCAATATATTCTTTTGTTATACTTGAAAAGTCTACTGTTGCTTCCTTTAATTATATTATAATTATGCAACAAGTTAACAACTTCCTTTAATTATGCAACAAGCAGCCAACCACCAAAATCTTTTAATTTTGTTACTCGATGCTTCTAGAAATTTCAAAAATTTTGTCTTTCCTAAATTCTGCCGCCTGGTGCCGCCATACGAGTTCTGGGTATTTGTGAATAAAAAATCAGTTATTCTTAATTCAAATAGCACTAAATGTAATCTTTTGGCCTATAAGTATCATTGACAAAATATATTTTTAGCATATGGAAAGACATTTTTGTTAAATATTTATCACCATTTAGAGCATTTAACTTAAATCTGTAATCAACACCAAGCATAGTGTCAACATAAAAGGTTTCCATACTCTTTTTGTTATTCAATTACTAATGTAAAAAAAAAAAAAAAAGTTTAGGCATTGCTGCATGAGCCATTACTTAAGTTCTTATGTATTGATAAACATACCGTGATGAAAGCAAAATATAATAAATAATGATTTGCAAAGTTAGCGTCAGGAATGTAAAATATTAGTAGCTGTAAAATCAATGATGTTTCTATGTACAATGTTTCGGTTTGAGATGTATGCCAAGCAGATATCCAGATACAGAGCCAAATTATTGATCACACAAATTCAAGCTACAATGATTTTTTCTTCAATAACAAGGTATTCTATTTAGTGCCGAAGAATCGGAACTCTTCACATTTTCTTAAGGGGGGGGAATCAAATTCACATGTGTAAAGCATTAAAAAAAAGGGGGGGGGGGGGCTTTAAGGTCCAAATTTTAGATCACTTCGGATATTGGATGTCCGGATCTCGGGCTTTGTACTGTACCTGCTATTTCAACAATAATTAACACATGCCATCCGCTTTAAAGACAAAATACAATTCCAAACTTTTACTTCTCTTTACTTACTTTCATAAGATACATTTTTTAGAGAAAAAATTTAGAAAACAAACTAGCACATAACATTCTGCAGTTTTTAAAGTTTTCTGAACAGCAAATTCAACTTTCTGAACAACAACCCCATACACAACTAGACATAAAACTGAAAACAATTTAATCATAATGCTAGTCAAGGCAAGTACATTGAACAAAAACACAAAGCAAAAAATAAATAAATAAAACAGATTTTATACTAACCCAAAGGGCTTAAAAAAAAAAAAACTTTTTGTGTGCTATTTTTATTTATTAAGTATCCTGTTCTTTGCACTTAAACCAGATAAAATTGAATTCAACAGCAGTATCACAAAATATTTAAAAACAGCATAGCTTTAGCAGGGTTCGTACACATTTCTGCACATCAAAATTAAGTACTATTAAGGACTATTAAAGAAAAAAATTAAGGACCTATCAGCAAATTGGAACTGCATAAATTCAATTAAAGCCCATGCCTGAACTTCACTTTCGTTATACCAACCTAATAAAAAATAGATCCGTAAGTAGGATGCACTATTATTAACTAGCTGTAAGGAATACGTTTTATAGTAATTTTTACATTTTTGTGTTGTATCTTGTGACTATATGAAAGGCTCAATGTAGAGATAACTTTTAAAGGTGAGCAATTAGTTACCAATAATTGAAGTAGGTAGTTAGTTAGATACCCTTAGGTAGCAGATATTATAGATTTACCTGGCCACTACTAAATTTTATTTATTTTTTAAAAATATTTGATGAAAGTCACAGTCTAATAACTAGTAAACACAGTCTGTAATTTATGACACTGATTCTTAAACGACATCAGGATAATAATACATTAAAAGCTACAACACATTTGTGTTTTGCAGCAACAATACTCAACAAAATATTTATGCGTCTTTTTAATTAGAAGCCCTCACAGATATTATGGCTAATTTATATCAATTTCCTTCTCTTTAAGCACCTTTTCTAACAATGAGAAATTTGTTTCAATAAGCAAACTAATGTTCTCGTTAGTTTCTGCTTCATCTCCTAACTTGTCAATGTCTCGACATTATACCTATGAGGTTCTGTATAATCTGATAAAAGTTAAATAGTCCAAAATTCTAGATATACATGAAGCAAATTATCGTCATGTCTGAAAGTAAGTATAAAGTCAGATTAAAGTTAGAGTAAATCTCTTTATTTAAACAGAACTTAGAATATAAGTGCGTGTTCTTATGCTAGCAGAATGAACTACCGCTCATGGCGATGTAACTTAACAGGAAGAGTCCAATTCATATTCAAATTGTGGACTAGCACTCAAAGACAACACAATTTAATTTTAATCTAAGCTGGCTCAGTAACTCATAATCGTAACATTCAAATATTGGTAACGATAACGCAAAGCTGAATAATTAATTACAAATTATCACAGCTGGCAGAAACTAATGCAGCGTGCGAGCAGAAGCCAGAAACACTCTCTGTCTTACAATACAAAAACCCCAGTTTAAATACTATCTAAATGATTTGCATTCTGGTGAGAAAAAGGAGGGAGAAGCTATAGTACAGGCTGAAATTATAAACAAATGGCTAATTTATGTAATACTAACTGTACATATATTTAAAGAATAATTTTCTTTCTCTTTACGCACTCAGTTTCTTTTCTCAATAAGTTTCCTCTGCATTTCAGAATTTTTGGATTTATTTAAAGATTTCTGTTATTCTAAAAATCACATGTATTTAAAATATATACTGCTAATTTTATTCCTTAAATAATATGAACACTGAGAGTAAATGTGAAATGATACATGGTCAGAGCCGGTGTGGCAGAATTTTTAGAATTTTAGTGATGCACAGAGCAATAAAATATAGAAATAGCAAAACTTTTAGAATTTAGGAAAAAAATATAGAAATAGCACTTTTAGAATTTAGGAAAGGCACTGGGGACAGAATTTAGAACCCACACAGACTTCATCAAGTACAAAAATGCCTAACGTCAGCCCTGCGTGTCATGCATTGAGATATATAAAATGCATATGATAATCTTTTTAATTGTTAGTTTTCAATTCTTTTTAAAAGAAAATTCCTTTCTGTAGATACGTGTCCACGTGCCAACATTAGAAACATTACTGACATTTTCCATACTTCTGCTTAGGGAAAAGAAAAAAAAAGGGGGGGGGAATAATCATGTTAAGAAAAAAATTTCTAGGATCAGAAGTAAAACA
>KK122368.1:0-88575 GCA_000611955.2 Stegodyphus mimosarum
TTGAATTTTGCAATATTTAGAAAATGTTATGTGCTTACCTGACAACAAATTTGGTTGCAAATGCGAAACCTAGTTTATAAACGATGCACATTACTAGTACACATTGTACATAAAGACACTACTGAGACAGAGAAAAAACTATACTGTGTTAGCTGCACATATGCAGTTGATTTGAAATTCAAGCTGTTTGGAAAACATCAAAGATGACGTACGAATAAAGTGGAAAATATTTAAATGTTTAATTTAAAATTCTTGGCAAATGTTAAAAAACATCCAAAATTCCCTTCAAATGTCATATATATATATACATTTTAGCCAAAAAAATTTCTTTGAACTTGTATGTGACTCCCAGTTTGCATATCAGTGCCATAATGAACAAGTGGTCATAAGACTTGTATTCATGTAAACCCGATGAATTCTCAATAAGTGGTTTAAATTTTGTAAAAAACAATATAAGTTATCTATTTTTCAATGAAAAAATGATTTCAGACTTGCAGAACAGCATGACACAGAATATTTTCAAAATTACGGGAAAGTGCAACTTTGTGAAAATGGATAAACATCAGCTGTCCAATGTGAAAAATTATGACAAGTGAATTAAGATTTAATATTTTATGACCATAGCTTGTGTATGTTGATTATCTAATTAAATACAGAACAATCTGTTTCCCTTCAAACTTCATTCCGAATAACCGCTACATAATATATCCCACTTCTTAACTTATGTATGTTCAGATGTTATCTATCATTACTTGCTCATGTGTGTAAAAGAGTGATGGAGAGGAAGAATTAGTATTATCACTTATAAATTGATGTAATGTAATATATGACTCGTGATGCGGTATAAGTATTTCTATGCTCAATGAAATGTGGTATTATAGAATGAAGTTATTGAAGTATGCTTAAGCTTCTGATGTTATGAACAACATTTTACAACTAATTAGCAGACGAGCATATTTAGAGCTTTGATTGAAAATGATAAATTTTTTTTTTTCAAAATGACTGAATAGCCAGGAAATGTTGAAAACAGGATACTATCTCATTCAAAATGACACATATAATCTTTTATTTAAATCAATTAAAGAGTTATTTAAATTAAGGTATTTTTATTATCATAATTTTTCCAATAAGCAATAGAAGTACTAATAACAAATTGACCATATTGAGAAAATAATATAATTTAAACAAAATATTCCTGCACACTGATCTGAAATATCAAGGAATGTTTTAAATATTATTTCAATTCATAAATTTGCCATTTTAAAATAGAATAAATGTAATAATATAAAAGTGTTTAAGTTTTTTTATTAAAAACATTTAATGAAACATCCCATGGGATTTGGCATTTGGTTGATTAACTAAAATGTTTTGCCCAAGAGCATGCTTTCTTTTCTTTGAGATTTGTTTAAGTTCTTCATTGCTTGGTCTACCAGACTGTATTCTCTTTGCTCCTGTTCTTAAGCCTGCTCTAATTTTTCTTCTGGACTGTGACGTTGGTTGTATTTTAATGTTACGGGTCTTTTTAAGATTTAGTTTATTGGCAAACAAAGATAGAACTTGCGCTGGCGTTGATATTTTGTCAAGATGCACATTCATTTTACAAACAGCATTTAACATACCTTCTGAATCGTTTTCATTTGCAATTTCAGCAAGTCTAGAAAAGTTCGCATTCAATTTTTTAATTTCTGAAGAAAATGCAGAATGTTTTCTCTCTGCACTAGATAAATCTTGAGTCTGCTTTGATGCATTACCTTCTCTGATTTTAAATTTATCTGCCTGACTGTTTTGCAAATTAACATTTTCGGGAAGTGAGGCATCATCCGAGTCAGGAATTGATGACTTTTTCATACTTTTGAAAAATTCAGGTTTTGTATACCCCATTGCCAGATATGCAATTTCTTCAAAATCTTTCGGAAGCAGCTTAGGCAGGTTTCTGAAATTTATATTCAATTTCATATGTACAGCCCACAGATGTTTGCAAAATTTTCCTTGGGTTCCAATTGCACAATCACACATCTCCATGTCCTGTAAAACAGTATAAAATGTCCTTTCATTTTCAGAAGATGACACATAATACATGTTTTCGTCAATAGGGTGGACATCTAAGTCTTTAGCTTTTGTTTGCAATTTATAAGCCATACAAAGCGGTTTCGTGATACGATGGTTTGCAAATTCTAGCATTCTTTTCATGTAGTACTTTTCCATGACTAAGCATACAAATTCAACTAAAGAACACATGTTAAAAGCTTTACATCTTTCTAATACAATATCTTTAAATATTCTTATAGGTGATTCAACCATATTGTTTGTATTATGCCCTTTGAAAGAAGTTCCTGCCCTGTAACAAATAGCCCATTCTATTCTTCTCTCCCAAAGCATTTCAACATGAGAAATGTAGTTCTCATATTTACTAGCACATGGATCATGAAGTAATGTGAAATATTCTTCAGTACCTGCAAGTTCATTGGGTGTATATAAAATATTTCTAAAGAGTTACATTAAATACTTCTTTTCGTTTTTTAAGATATTATTTTTACAGTCCCAAAGCCAACGCCATAAAGCTTGAGTTACATGGAATGTACACAACAGTAAACGAGAGTTTGCGTAAGTGACTTAATCATCCGTCATAAATAAATCTGGTTCTCCTTTTCCTCCAAAGGCCTGATCACCCATTAATTGTTTAAATGTATTCGCTAAAACAGATGCTGCATCATCCAATTCCATGTACAAAAAACTCATTTGATGTAAATTTTTGGCTGCAGTAGGTGTTAGACCATCATTAAAATATTTAAAAAAAGTCTCCTTTGTGTCTGTATTTATGCACAAGAAGCTATAAGCTTCTGGAACATTCACATGATGAGAATGGTTAAAAGAAATCTGAAATAAACAATATATATATGTGTGTGTGTGTGTTACATAAAAACTCGGGTAAAGTGCAGAATTGCCCCCTTATTTGTTCGGCCCTTTTTACAAGAGTAAGAAAAATTGGGTCTTTGTCAATTTTCTTTTACTTTTTAAGTGAAAATGGGTCAATGTGTACGTGGATAAAGTCAAGGGAGTGCGCAATGCCATTTTTGTGTAATTCTGGGATTTTTTTTAAGTGAAAATAAGTCGTTGTGTACATGGATACTAAGTATGTGCAATTCTTAAAAACGTGCCAAGCAGTGGGTGATTCTGCACTTTCCACAAAAAATCTTAGACCAGTTCTGAAATCTACCAGAAGCTCTGTTTGTGAAATAAATGAAAAGATAAAATTTTAGAGCTTATTTTTTTTTACAAGAAATTAAAAATTCGCTGGTGACTTTTACACAGATTTGCATAATATGAAAAATTTTAATATTCAGTGTTGTTGTATAAAACCTTAGTCATTCAGAATTAAAAATTCAAATAATTATAACCTCATTAAACATATAATATTGATTTTTCAATTTAATTTTCATCTTTTCGAAAACATATTTATTGTAAAAAAATGTTGAATTTATACATAATCAGAATAAAAGCCTTCCTTTCAGTTTTTTTATGTTCATCAAAGAATACAAAATATTAAAGTGCCCGATCATTTTTGTGAGCTACTGTATACTTAATTTATTTGTTAACCTTGATTTTGGAACATAAATCTGCTGAATGCTTCCTCATTTTTATACACACTGATGCACTGCAATTGTCGTTCCTTGATCTGAAATTTCCTTCCTTGATCTGAAGTGGTTTTTTATTAAAGTTGCTGTGTTGGCACTTATACAATTTTTTGTATATTGACTTCATATCTGGATAAGTCTTCCGAACAATCCAGTTTGTTCTACTCGCATCGCTGAATTTTGCGATGAATGAGTCACATTTACTGCTATGTGTATCACCTTTAAGATTTTTCATACACTTTACATGCACTTCAGCAGTGAACTGTTCTTCATTTCTTTCTTCAAACACAGAAATGGAATACGGTACGTCGATAAACAATAACCACTCATAATTATTTATATTACAATACTCTCACAATAAGGCCTTAAACTACACAATTTACTCCGCAAAAAACACGCCGTTTTACTCGTAAGTGGGGTATGGCGATTCTATTTGCCAGGTGAAACTAGTCGATATTTTCGTGACGTCAAAAATTCGAAAAGTGGGGTAGGGTTTGGAAATACGCTGCTTGGCCATCTAAAGTTGTTGCCTTTATATAGGCAAGTATTATTCTTAAACTGTCAATATCATCTCATATTCTGGTGGCTTGTTGGAATATACTGTTGCCGAATATCCGAATTTTCACCACATCTACCACAGCAAAAGCTTGTTTGTTTACATTAGCAGTTCTTACATCATGTGACCTCTGACGTCACCGGAATGTATCTCATTCTGTAACACCGTTGGCTGTATAGAGAAAGAACCTGTATGATTAGATTATGACTTTGATTTGGTTACCACATATGGGCAATTATAGCTGACTTGGCAACTGAAATATTGAAAAGAAATAAAATATATACTGCCAAATATCAAATAATATAAAAAAGAATGTAACGCAAAAAAAAGTAATTAAAATAACATAAACAAAAAGTAAATTTTAAGCAAGCAAAAGAGAAAAATTTTCATTAAAGCGGCTTTAATTTCCAAAATTTTTATGTTAAAGACGTACGAGAGTTGAATTTCGAAGCGTTGCACTTGGATTCACCTTGCAACGCTCTCGTAATTTGCAAAGTTTGGCTGGCAAGAGGCGTTCCTACTATCGCCTAGTAAATCCAATCCAACTGTAACACTTTACCGCTCTGGCAACTGATGACGTCAAAATAGTAACCGAAAGCCAGCTTTCGGACTTTCATGCCAGGAGAAGCTATCCGATAAAGTACATCAATTATCCAATGAGATTGCGTTTCGATGGAAGTTTACGTTTTAGTATTGTGTGTTTTCGTTTTAACAAATAAAGTGACAGAAAAATGCAACGATCGACAATTTTTTCCGTGAAAGAGTTGGAAATTCCAGTAACTTCTTTGGAATGTTTTACAAAAATTAGTAACCGGCGAACTGGGAAAATCAAATATCAGAGTAAAGAATTAGTAACCGATGAACTGGGAAAATCATATGCCAATGAACAGAAAGAAGTATGGAAGAGATTGCCACGATTTTGAATTCGGTAGCTTTGAGTGTTAAATGGATGGACCTTCTAGCCAAAAATAAATGGACTTGAAGTGCTGCTAAAATTTAAAATAATCATTTTTGTATAGAATTAGCATTTTTGTATAGGATTAGAAACACATAAGGAGCATATAATAATTAATGACTGGGATTTCACGTGGGTATTATTAGCGATTAAAGCAAAAAACATCTGACTGTTAAAAAATTAAATTTAAATTATTACCAGTTTTTAAATGCAATAATAAACAGAGAGCAAGCAAAGAAACAAGAATAAATACATAACAATATTAAAAATTAAGTTTAATGTCGAAGAGAAAGTTTTATCTCTAATTGAGAATACCTGTGTGGAAGATACTACCCCCAAAAATTTTGATATCAGTGAGCTATATGCAATCAATGTAAGTATCCTAAAACTACCTAAAATATTCTGTCGTGCTATATTTTCCTGTAAAAAAATCTGTATTTTTGATATTACAATAACAGATTTAATGCAGACTGCCAGCTAATGAGAAACATGTTTTTTGTATTACATGCTTAAAATTTATAATGTGTAGCGTTTTGCGACCGGTACAAAGCATTAAAACAGAGCGAAATTATAACAAAATGAAAATCGAGATTTGTTACCAGGAGAATTACTAGAGAATAAACGGTACTCACCAAATGGCAGGGCTGGCCTCTTCAGTTAGTAATTTGGTAATATTATTTTTATAGTTTTTTGGAAGTGTGTTCTAAATACACTCTTTAGTAAAAAGATCGAAGCACCATTGTTTTTGCGATCGCGACGAAATTTGGTATGCAAAAGCATCTTGATCGAACATGCAAATGATCAAATTTTCAAGGCAAATGATTAGGATTTTGCGATCATAGCACGCATTTCGAGTGCGCAATGCAGAAAGTATAAAACCAGTAACAGAGGCTGAAAATTTATTTATTTATTATTTTTTTTGCTGCCATTGTAATTCCGTAAAGAAGCAACTAAAGATGCCATTACGACGATATCGAAGACCTTACAGACAACTAAACGACTTCGAGCGTGGTCGCATTGTAGAGTTGGGTGAAGCTGGGTGGTCATACCGAGCAATAGGTCGCCACCTGCAGTGTACAAACACTGCTGTGCATAGATGCTGGTGGCAGTGGTGCTACAAGGAAATTGC
The DNA here is from genome assembly GCA_000611955.2 of Stegodyphus mimosarum. Classification (NCBI taxonomy): domain Eukaryota; kingdom Metazoa; phylum Arthropoda; class Arachnida; order Araneae; family Eresidae; genus Stegodyphus; species Stegodyphus mimosarum. The sequence goes on from KK122368.1 coordinate 6,276, forward strand.
CGACGAAATGAAGGCTTTGGAAGACCAAGCAGCACAAATGCGAGGCAAGATAGGGTGATTGTTCGCCAGGCCCAAATCGCCCCAACGGTAACATTGTCAACTATTCAACGCATTACAGCCACGTCTATACCTCCCGTGGTACCGTACACCATCTCCCGGCGCCTGTCTGAGGCGGGATTACGCTCACAGGGGTCTTTAAGACGTTTGCCTTTGACCCCACAACATCGGTGGAGTCGTCTGGAGTGGTGCTGCAGACGATCATCAGGGATGCCATCATACTGGCATCGTATAGTGTTTAGCGATGAATCCCGCCTCACTCTTGAAGCAAATGACCACCGTATTCGTGTCTGGAGAGGACGGGGCCAGCGGTCCCAAGCAGCCTTTGTTTTACAAACGCATGTAGCCATAACCCCTACTGTGATGGTGTGGGGCGCTATTTCTTGTAACAGCAGGTCATCTTTGGTTATTCTCCATACATCTTTAACAACTCAACGATATGTTGATACCATCCTGAGGCCGGTTGCATTACTCTTCATGGCACGTCATCCTGGGGCGATTGTGCAACAAGATAATGCAGGCCACATACCGCTCGCATATCTCTAGACTGTTTCCGCGCGTTTGATACTTTTCCTTTGGCCATCGAGGTCACCAGACCTTTTCTCAATCGAGCATGTCTGGGACATGGTCGGCCGCCAGATTCCGGCAGCATAAAGTTTCGCAGATCTGGAGCGACAACTGATGAATGCCTGGCAGAATGTGTCGGAGGATGATATTAGGAACCTCTACCACTCCTTGCCTTGATGAATTCAACCATGAATTCATGCACTGCCGCCAGGGGCGGTTCGACCAACTATTAATTTGAACACTCAGTGGTTGATTGTGAGCCGTGAACAGGTACAATAACCTTGATTTTTTAATTACTTTATTATCTGTATATGTGCTATACACACATTCAATTTCATAAAAAACAACCACTTCCTTTATGGTGCTTCGATGTTTTTGCAAAAGAGTGTATAAGCGTCATTCCTTCAGAAAGTCATTTACAAAGAATTCTAGTTTTTATGTGTTTTACTGCAATTAGAAAATGACAAACATAAAAGGACATACATTTTACGAATCTTAGTTAAAAGGATTTTTAAGGTTTCAATAAAGTATAATTAGAATGAAATTATATTCATATTTACATTTATTCTTAGGTGCAAAAAGAAAACCTGACAAGAAGTCGTAAGGTATAGTGATAGTACTTTAAAAGTTTATAGCTGTTATTTTTAAATTTACTTTTTGTTGCAATTTATTTTAATGTAATGTGTACAACTTTATGTCCTTCATGCTATAGGAAATTCTGCACAAAATTATCTGTATCAACAGGTATGAGCAAAATACATTTTATTCTTCAGAATTTTACTAATTGTAATTTTTCAGAAAATCAGAAAAATTCTTTCCTTTTTATATGTAACAATATATATATATTTCCCCCTACTTTCAGAGTACAATATTAAGTTTTAACGCTCAATCTTCTAATGGTAAATTGAAATGCAAATTTCTTGTATTACTTTGCTGTTCACTGCAACTACATAATGCCTAAGTGACAGCAAGAATGTTTAACATATGAAAATTTATCATCTTTTAAAGTACATAATTAATATGATCACCTATGGCCTTTCAGATCAGACTGCTGAATACTGACAGTTCAGTCCTTGATCAAATGCATGCAAATAAGCTGGCTGCATGTGTGTTTTCATTGTTTACCGTACGTAACATGAATATAACCAGCTTTTCTTACATGACTATTTACCTACATCACAGTTAAATTTGACTTTAAGGGTCATATTGTCCATGGTAGTAAAATATAAAAATGAAATAAAAGGCATTTTATTTGATGCCTATTAAATAATATCATTAATTAAATCTGAGGTTCGAATCTCGCAAACGGTCTGGCTGCATGAGCGTTTTAGTGGTTTTCCCCAAATGTAATGCGTATACAAGCCAGTACCCCTTAGAAAGTCTTCCGCAAAGGCATCCCTCTCCTTAGGCAGATAGCCCTCAGGTTTTGCCGTAGTCATATACACCAAACCATGGTAGCCACCTCTGAAAATAACCCAAATTTCTAAGAAAAATTTAATAATTTTCCTAAGCACCTGTTCCCATAGAAAATTAAAATTATCTGGATATGTGAATGGTTTTTATGAAAGAACATAGTAAAAAATTGAATAGTGAGAAATCAATAATTGATATGAATTGTTCCTCTTTAGGAAAGTTTCACTAGTATTATTGATCAGAAAAAGTGCTTTATTATGCAATTGACATTAAGAATATTTGGATTTGAATGAAAAGTTTAAAATTGAGTTCCTTATATAGCAGCTCAACTATTTGAAGCAGGAGACTATGAGAAAAAAAAGAAAAGAGAAGAAATTGCAGTGGAGGAAAAATAAGTAATTGAAACTGAAAAAAAAAACACCAATATTGTACTATGTGAAATGCATGACTTGCTCATGGAATCTTGCTAGAAAACTATTATAGAGAATCAAAAACCAATTATTAATTTATTACAAAAGTGAATAAAAATTTTAAAATCACATTTTTCATTCTTTCATATATTTCTGCAGTGTGGGATTCGTGTTTCAAATGTATAATTTATTACTTTTTGAATTTTATAACATATTATCGAAACGAAAATGATATTCATTTAAAATCTGAAATTCAACCTATAATTAAAATTAGTTTTCATGGAATCAAATTTCTTAAAAATTTCCATTAATTGAAATGGATGTCTTTAGATTATTTCATCCTCATACCTCATTTCCTTTTTATACAGTAAGAAAATATAGTAGATAAAGTGATCAGATCTCATATCTTAAAATCAACACATTTATGTCTTTATAATTTCAAAAACTTAATTTTAGTAGTTGAAAATTTAGGTATAGTATTAGTAGCATTAATATTAAGCAGCATAATGAGTGTATTCTCATTCAAGTAACACCAAAATCTTGCATTTTGTACGAAATATGTTGTGAATTTTTATAACATATCTAACACCTTTGTTTTGACTACTTGATAGGTATACATTATCACAACTACAAGACTTGTGCCAGTCTCAAGTGGCAGAATATTTGTGTTTTAAACATTTATTTATTGTTTAAGAAGAAATTAAGACTAAGAAGAAAATCATTTGTGACTATATTAAAAATTTTTTATTTTCATATGTATGACCAAATGAATGAAATTTTTATCATGTTAACAAGAAATTATAAGGAAAATGTGATATTAAAAAGCTCGTTTATTTTTATCGTGGAAGAAATAACTTCTGATGTCACACTGCTCCGATTTCTCAACAACACTATTCAGTCACCTTCCATTAAATTAAGTTAATGACAAATATTTTGCCTTTTTTTTTTTTTTTTTTCCTGAAAATCATTTGCAATACTTTCAAAGTTCCAGACAAAGCTATCGAAGAGAGCTTAGGATAAGTGATATTAAATAAATCTAAATGGCAGAAATGATCTCTCTCCTATTTCAAATTTAATGTTTTTAAAATCCAGAAATAAGAGTAAAAACTGATGCACTTAATAATAATATAAGCACTTCAACAGTAACATAAGAGGATATGAAGGTGTGGATCATGTGTTATATGTTATGCTTACCCTTGATTAACACGACATACACAACCATAACTCCTACTATCCGGCTATTTTGGAATAGAAACTTGTAATATAGAAGAGACTGAGCTCAACAGAAAGTCTCGTAAACTTCAACCATTGTCAGCTGATCATAAGAAGGGGACATGTAATCTACAGAAACTTTTAAATTCAGTATTTATTTGAAACTGGAACAAGTACAATCACTTTAGTTATAGGTTCAAATACTTGCCATGGCTTGTGGGTATCGAAAAATACATTATGAAAGTAATTTTTATCATAATTATTCTTTATTATCCATGAAATGGGTGTCACCTTTGCCAGAAGTTCATTGCTCCAAATGCGGTTCTAATGGATAACCACTGTTTAGTATAACCAGTAGAAAAACACGTTGCGGGAAAGTTCTTGATTCCAAATTGTGTTTCAGTCTACTCAAACTCCATATAAATGAATCATGAGCACTGCCTGGGTATTGTGATAGAACATCCAGAACCTTCAGATTACATGCTTGGAAAAACATAAAACAGTAAGTCAAAAGAATATCTCATTTAAAATTTTAAAACTGACTTTTAACATGAAATATAATTGAGATATTAATAAATCAATCATTTTAAGGTATCTGCTTTCCATTTTTATTAAAAATTTCTTCATAAATATAATAAAAGCATGCAATTGGGTTTTACATTTTAACAACTGAGTTAAAAAAAAAGGAGCAATTCCAAAATGTTTTGAAATGCCTATATTCATTATCGCATATTTTCCTGCCATTTGAACATTATTAGAAAATTTATATTTTCAGATAATGAAGACAAACCAGTCAGGTATTGCTGCTTTGTTAACAATAACATGTGTGCAATCTATTTCACCCACAACATTTGTAAACACCGAAACTTCATAAAGTCCTCATTGACTTTAAAGAACATTTTCAGTGTAAGGATATTTTTTTATATTTATGTGCTAGCTGCACAAGAGCAGACAGCACCCGGTCAAAAAATCTGGACATCGTAGACTGTGGTACTTCAGCATGAAACACATCACCAAGCACATACTGAAAACTGCCAGTTCACAGAATCCGAAGTACATTCAAAGCCTAAAAAATACCATAAATATTTTAGAATAATTACCATACATTTTTACAAATTTATAAAAATTTTAATATGCAATATTTTAATGAAATTAGGAAATAGATTTAAAACAATGCAGAAATAAAATATGCTACAGAAAGCACAATTTTTACCATTTCTTTATGGAAGTACCTGTGAAAGTTCTGGTAATCTGATATGGTATAAAAAAATTTTATTTTTATTTTTTTAAAATTATTGTTTCACATGGCACACATTTTTTAAACTGCACTAATCTATGTGGCCCAATGTAAAAATGTTCATAATCAAACTAACTGTAAGATGGCATGCATTTCTAAAAATCAGTAAACATACTTCATGCAGAAAGAAAAGGAATTATTCATTTTCATGCTTAAATCAAAGGTTAGGTTATTGAAATATGTCAAAAGCACATACGAGCTATCCACCTAAGGAAAGGCATGCCTTTGAGGAAGACTTTCTAAGGGAAACTGGCTAATATTAATGTTAAACATGAGGAAAGCCATGGAAAACAACCATGAATCCTGCCCATTCGCCTGGAATCAAACCCCTGTTGAACTCTCAGTATTGAGTGGTCTTACCTATTTAGGCACTGATGCAAATACGTATGATCAAAGATACCGGTATTCATGCAAAAAGTGACTCCTCTGCTTTTGCTTTGGTTATGAATATGAATCATGTGATACATCTGATAACTCATTATATGAATTTCGGGTTAGTCTATATTTTAGGGTGCAAACACTCGAGAATAGAATTCCTATCGAGCCATCTTAAAAATTGCTCGAACATGAGAGGCGCAACGACCGCAATGCTGCCCATCACTTTGCTGCATTTTGATAACAATCTGTCAAAAGCACAGAAAATTTTCTGGCCATATTGAAAGATATTGGGATAGTGTTTGTGTGAATGAAGAATAGGTATGGCTATCAGTTTTGTTTTATACCCGATTATAATAGTAAAATGATAATTATTGACAAATGTGAACCACAATTGTGTCAATTGACAGATGCCGAAAGGATTGCTGAAATTGCTTTCTTAATCTGTTTAAAAGTACTGTTGCCTGCGTACGGGTGGTTCGTAATAGACTGAATGCACAAGTCGTTAAAAAGCTAATAAAATTTATTCTTTTCACAAGAAATAAAATAAAATACTGAAATATTTCCTTAGAGATATTCGTACAATATCACAATATCTCAAACGTTAAACAGAACTCAATTCAAAACAGAGAAAGTTAATCCAATCTCACAGAGAATTCGCTGCAATCAATAACAGCATTAAGTAAACAACAGTTCGCTTAAAAAGCTACAACTGAGCTGAGGTGTTTTAATTCGGCGTTTATAAGCTTTTTAATTATTCACGAAAACATTATGGTAAAATCTCTTTTCTCAATTCTTCTGGATGACAAGAGCAATTACGAGGTATTTATTTATTAAATATTAAAAGCACGAGCTCTTGTATTTTTACTTTTCCGACGTAGCTTTCTCTTCAAATTCGTCTGCGTTGCACGGGAAAATAAAACAATTTTAATTACAATTCTAAATAAATACAGAATCCGTAGCAGTACAATGATGACTATTGAGGGATATGATAGGTCTACATCAGTCCATTCTTCTCGTAATGCAGTATAACTTACACTCATGTCCATAAATTAAGGATAATTCGGAGTCACGCGGAAATCGAACTCTAAAATAAATATATCACCTGTAAAATCAGTACACACATCTTTAAGAATCATGTGCAAATTTCAGGAAGTAACCAGATGACACCGATGGTACATCACAATGACGAGAGTGTAAGAGAGTGATATGTAAGGAATACAGGCAAAGAAGTAAAATTGTTCGCAGGCGCTTTATAAGCATTGATCAGTGCAATAACCGAATAGTTATGACACAAAGGACGCATTTGGATGATTTTTTACGTGGTAGAATTATCAGCCGTCTGGAATGTGGGCGTACCCAACTGGAAATATGAGACGAACTTGGAATTGCGCAGAGTGTCATCTCCAGGCTTTGACAACGATTCCAAGATGATGGTAATGTGAGTAGAAGTTACAGCACAGGTCGCCCCAGAGTTACAACGCCGAATGAGGACCGGTATTTGGCAGTTACTGCCAAAAGAAACAGGCGGAGCAGAGCCTCAGACCTGTCTCGTCAGCTCTCTTCAGCCACTGGTACGACAATTTCAATGCAAACCGTGTATAGACGCTCAGGGCAGATTGGTCTATATGCTCGTAGACCTGTCAGATGCGTTCCACTTACTGCAACTCACTGTCGTCTGCGGTTAGCCTGGAGTAGAGAGCATGCATTGTGGACACCGCAACAGTGGGCTTGTGTGATGTTTTCCGACGAGTTCAGGTTTAGCTTGCAGTCTGATTCTCGCCGGACTTTCATATGGAGAGCTTCAGGTACCCGTTACCACCAAGAAAACATCATTGAACGACACCGTTACGGTGGTGCAGGAGTGCTCGTTTGGGGTGGAATTATTCTGGGTTCCAGAACTGACCTGCATGTTCAAATTGGAACCATGACAAGCCAAATCTATATGGGCGCACAATTTGTGTTTATGGATGACAACGCCCGTCCTCACCGTGCAAACATCGTAAGCGAATGCCTTCAATCGGAGGATATCACCCGTATGGACTGGCCAGCATTCTCGCCGGACTTGAATCCAGTAGAGCACGTGTGGGACATGCTTGGTCGACGAGTTGCAGCCCGTCAACCTCCTCCTACATGTCTACCGGAACTTCGGAGAGCATTGCTTTTTGAGTGGTGTAATATTCTCCAAGATCAGATCGATAATTTGATACTCAGCATGCCTAGGCGTTGTTGCGGACTGTATTGCATCGTCTGGGAGACATACAATGTATTAATAATCATGCCAACCATGTAATATTGTTTTTTTATAAATAGGTTTTCTTTGTAATTTGCTCCAGGGAGAAAAAATCGCTAATTTTTTTAATAATATCAAACATATAGCATCTTTTTTTTGCTCTTTATCTTTTGTTTAATAAATAAGCTTTACAAATAAGTCAAATTTGTTTTGCTTCTAACTCTTCCTTTGTCTGATTTTGCATTATCCTTAATTTATGGATAGGAGTGTATTATCCAATCAAAATACTAAACCATTGTTTTGCAGGGTTCCAAACTTTTATCTAACAGCTAAATGTATAGGGACCTCGTGAACAGATAAGCGAATAATCGCTTGAGTTCGGAAACAGAGACGTAAAACTGAAGAAGGGTTACTTACCTTTTATTATTCAAAATAATAGTGTACAGTCGGCTCCTTTCTGAGAGCGTACAGGAAAGCCTCCACTTGGACTTGAACTCAAAGTAATAAGAAATCAAACTTAACTAATGCTTAACTAAAAAGATATAGCCGAAAGTACCAAAATTCTAAGTAGTTGGCCCCTAAATATCAAATAAGCTGGCGAAGCTTATCAAGGGCCTGGAATGTAGCCGAGCATAGTAATAGCTTAGACAGACGTAGCAAAAAGGCGAACGCGCGCTAGTTAGAAACATTGGCTCGCTAACGAAGTCGAAGAGACATTTGGTATTTGGAAGCAGGAGTATTGAAAAATGAGCAACGCCTTCTCCGGGAATCGAATTACGGACCTCTCGGTTACACGTCCAGCATGCTGACCACTACACCACGAAGGCATGCAAAGAAGGCTGGAGAAATACCTTATATACTCCCCTTTTAAAGGGCAACTGGGGATTAGGAGCCCCAATCGCCAAATCGTGGCGGTCGAGAATCACCATCCACCATCTTTTTCAGTTCGGAGGCCATTTGCAGAGACATTAGGTATTCGGAAGCATGAGTATTGAAAAATGAGCAACGCTTTCGCCGGGAATCGAACCACGGACCTCTTGGTTATCCGTCGAACGGGCTGACCACTCCACCACGAAGGCATGCATAGAAGGCGGGAGAAATACCTTATAAAGTCAGTGGAACTTCGACTTAAAATACCACTCTTACTCATTTGCATTAAACGCGGTTCTGAAAGCATATTCTGGTAGGAAATTTTAAGTTGAAAATAGAAAAGATAGGAAAGTAGCTTTCACTAAAGATAACTGTTAAATACTTAGGATAAACCTTACAGTTTCTTAAAGGACATCTCGGATCTAAGCATGTCAGTTTAAAGGCTAAATCTGAAGAATATTTTAAGAGGACATTATCGGAGTTCAAAAATAGTAAACAAGTACTGAAAGGTTTTGTTACTTCAAGTGGAAAAGCTTTGGAAGCCTAGTAAGCCTAAGAATTGCCAAGATTGGGCAGGCTCACACTATTAGGAGAAAACCTTACATTATCAGCAGCTAAAGGAATCGTTTTAACATTATTCAATGAAAAAGTGACTACTGAACTTAATAACATTCTGTTATCAAATGATACAGTAAGTCGAATTCATGAAATGGCAAATTCCATAAAAGAGAGACTTATTCAAAAAATAAAACGCTGGGTGTATTTCGCATTGCAATTGGGGGAAAGTACTGATATAACAAGCTTTGTTCAATTATTAGTTTATATACGTTTCGAAGAAGATAAACGAATTGCCGAAGAGTATTTATTTTGTGAATTTCTTCATAATAAAGCTACTGAAAATTAATTTTTCAAAGTAATTGACAATTTTATCTATGAGAATGATATTCCTTGGAATAAGTGACGGAGCTCGAGCTTTAACAGGAAAACATTTGGGTGATATTTCTTAAATAAGAAAACGTAGGACTTGAAACTAAATTTACTCATTGCTCCACTCATTGTGAAGCTTTAGTTGCCAAAACAATCCCTGGAAATCTGACAATCATTTTGAATCAACCTGTGAAACTATTAATTTTATTAAAATCCGAGCTTCAAGAATATTTACGATTTTATGTCAAGAGATGGGCGGTGAGCATGAAACGCTTTTGTTACGTTCCGAAGAAAGGTGGTTATCCAGAAGCAAAGTTTAAAATCGCCTTTTTGAACTTCAGATTTTCCTCTGTGATTAAATATATGACTTTCTAAAATGTTTATTTAGGGAATTACGTTTGGTGCGGTTAGCATGTTTAGCATATTTAGCTGGGATTTATGAAAAGTTAAATAAAATAAATTTAGGATTACAACGATAAAGTGTTAATTTGTTTACCATTATAAATTAAATAAATGCAATTATAAAAAAATAGAGCTAAAAATCAAAGAATTGGATAATAATATTTTAAGCTTTTCACCACTTTTAGAAAGTTTGCGAACAGAAAATAATTTGCAAATAAAAGAAGAATTCAGCATCTGATATTAAAAATCATTATTTTCATTGATAAATAATTTCAACATGTATTTTCCCGAAGATTATGAAAACGAAAATTGGATTAGAATTCCATTTTGTTCAAATGTATCTGAAATTTTATCCCGTGAAGAAAAAGAAAAATTGATAGAAATTTCCTGTGATCGGTCCTCTAACTGAAGATTTCAAAAATACACTTGCAAACTTTTGGCTGAACCGAAAAATGAATTTAAACACATTTCAAATAAAGCTATAAAATTTTTATTCCTTTTTTACACAACCTATTTGTGTGAACAAGGATTTTCTTTCATGTCATATTTAAAAAATAAATATAGAATTTATGGTTTATTTATGGTTAAAACTAAGTGAAATAAGATCAGACATAAGGAAATTGAGCTCTCTTAAAAAGGCCCAAATTTCACACTAAGTTTTAGAATTAAAGTATTATAACTTAAAATTAAAATCTTACAGATAAGTAAAATAGTAACTAATTTTTAAGCTAACATGTTTTGTGTGAGCATCTTTAATACAAACAGCCAATAGGTTGCGCAAACGGCAAAATGTATTTTTTTTAAATATTTCTATTGAGAAATTGAAAAATGATCATTGTAAAATGTAGTGGTGGTACTAAAGTTTTCCAGCTTGTTTATGTGCTTTGAAAACAATATATATTCCTTTCCTTGCACACTTTCATTCTTCTCTAAATTACCATAGCCATACTGCAATCATGCAGTGTAAATGCATTGCAAACCCGGCTTTCTAAGCAACATATACATGTAAGACGAGATACCATCATAAGCTTAAGCCTTCCCCCTTTTTCAGCCACTAGTAAATATTTCAGTTATAATGTGACAGGCTTCCCAAGAAATGTAAAACACGTTGTGACATCACGAGGAGTCTTACTAAACTTTTATGTAATTTCCTCTACCTTCTTCTGATAACATGATAGAATCTTCTTTCACTGCTGAGCACTTTCATAACGTATTATAGTATAATAATCTGAACGAAAATGACAGTGGCAAACCGATAGAAAATAGCTGCACACCCTGCTTACAGAGTGACGGCGTTACTTCGCAATTCCTAGAGATATCTGGCTTAAGCAATGCTAAGTGCCAAATTAAACATACTAATCAGTATATATGAAGCTCAACCCTGTGTTAATGTGATAAACACATTTAATTTTTTTAAGAGTTTGCTGTATTGAAATAGTTATAATTAGAATTTAGAAATTTTTATGCAGTAAAGTTGTGTGCTGTTTGGCATGTTTAATGCTTCCAAGTGCTCTGTATTTAAATTCCGTAAGATTCAATGTTATCATATTTCATTTTGTACCTATAAAAAGAAATAAAAATTCAATTAAAACTTCTAAAAGCATATATATTTCGCATTGTACCGAACATAATTTTAGTAGAATGTAATATGGAATGGAAGGAACAATTCGCTATTAAAAATTTCATCTTTCTGTTTATAGTATCTCACATTTATACTGCACTTTGAACTGAGAAGCAGCAATAAATGTTCTTTAAAGTTTCAAATTAATATTTCCAGATAGACAATAAAAAATACTGTGCACAAGTTATAAGGGTAACTGGTATTTTTTTATTATCCGTACCCCGACTGAAAAGCCACAAAAAGTATTGATCAGGCAAAGCGCAATGTTCGAAAAAGCAATCCAGTCAATACGGAGCATCTTTCCAAACGACTTTTCATTTCTCCATATATTTTTCTCAGTGTGACAGCAGATTATGATCTCTCCTATGAGAATTTCAGCATTTTAGTATAGCAATGGAGCACATACTGCAGAATTTTTGCCATTTCAGCAAAGTCTCAAATTAAATCTCTGCATATATACAGCATAAAGTGGTTCTCTTAAAGGCATAGTGGATCTCTTTCTTTTCCCTTTCCATTTTAGCATTTTGGTGCTGACGTTGTGCGCGATGTCAAATTTTAACAGTTCTCTGGTGCATTTTTAAGCAAAAATTGGTTGCTGTATACATGGGGAGAACATAAGTACAATAATACAAGAAGTGTGCATATCTCGTATGGCAAAAAAAGAATGAGCAAAAAATAGCCAGCATTGGATGCATCACTGAAATAAACATGCCAAAACAAACGTTTCTGTAGTGTCTAGTGTCGGCAATGATTTCGCACTTTTTGGTGGGGATGCAGATGGTTGGGAAGTACCGAGTGAATTTATATGCTTTGATAATAAACTTAAAATAATTTCCTTTTCTTATTTTAACCCTTTGAAGTCATATATCTGTTATCAGCCACCAAAGCTTTTCTCTCTGTTCCAGTTAGTCTGCTGAGGGCCACCACAGCAAAGAATAATACTGATCTCGTACTATCTGACAAAAATAGAAAATGAGGCACGTAAAATCTAGAAGACAATTAAAAACAGTATCCCATGAAGGTAGATTACTCATATAAAAATGATACAGTTGTTCAACTAATATACTTGACAGTAGTTTTAATTCTTGAGTTGGCTAATTGCTTTGTTCCTGAATAAACTTTATGCATGGTGCATTTTACAAAGTTATAGCAAAATTCAAACTACCATTTTTTAATTCAGTCACTGAAAAAAGTTAATTTATTAGAATTTTTTTTTTTTGATTTTCGTCTGCATTTTAGTAACAGTAGCATATTCAGTTTTTTGCACTACATTAAATTTTTTTTTGAAACGGCCATGGATTTATTTTCTGTTTCTAGAATTGATTATTACATTTTCGAGTTGTGATACCAAAACTACAGTTTCATCAACTTGCAAAAGACTTGTATTCATACATGTGCTTATTTCTTTAAAGTTGGAAATAATACCCATCGTGCAATTTAAAATCTGTTCATTGTTTACTACATAAAATGTTCAGTTTAAAAGTGGACCCTTCCTAAAAATGGTATGTTTGCATATTTATGAGACATACCTTGTTCGTATACATCATATGTTGGTTGGTTTATTTAATTATGGCAAAGCACTCAAAGGTTATCTGCCTAAAGGAAGTGAGGCTTTCGTGGAGGACTTTGTGAGGGACACCGGCTCGTATACATTCTACTCTGGAAAAAGCCACAAAAACACCTGCAGCGAGCCTGTTTGTCTGGAATCGAACCCAGGTCAAACTACCAATGTTCCACAACTTTACCACTTGGCCATATCATAAGGTTGAATATAATGCCCTAGTTCAGTGTATTTGTATACATATTTTTAATGACAAAATAAAGATTTTTCCTTATCTTATATTCTGAATTCCTGCACTGTTGACCTTTCAACTCTTTTTAAGGTATGTGTATTGTTTATGAACCAAGTTTTTGTTAAGCATCTCTGTAAGAAATAATTTAGTATGGTAAGAAGTAGGCATCTTAATGGCAATAGTCTTTAGATATAATTCTGCCATTAAAACCTCCTCCAGTATTTTCATGATGGAATCTACAGTGAAACATTTTGCATTATCCTGCTATATTCAGCAGTGTTGTTCATTCTTCTACAATGAAGCAGTGAGTTAATAGGTGGTATCTTGTTTGATTCAGCATCCATTATGGTGTTAAAGAATAATGACTCAGTAATTTGTTGCCTTGATGTGGCACTCCAAATAATAATATTTGCAAAGATGCAAAAGAAAATGATGCATAATATCAAATTATTCAAGGCTTCATGCTCTGCGAATTCGGTCACAGACATATATATTCATTTCAATGAGATCATTCGTCATCTGTAAAACATTTGATTTAAAATGGAAATATTGCTAAAAACTAAGCTCTTACAAAACAATAATCAGAGTTAAGAAACACATGACAATATTTAACACCTGCTCTACACAAAAGCATCCATGATTGTCGATGATAAAAGAGTAGACCTATATGCAAGTTTGAAAAGCTATTTGCCATATCATTCGGCTGGGTTCAAATCTCAGGGAAGGTACGAATGCTTTGCAATTGCATAGTGATTTTCTGGCAAGTGGGCACTTAAAATTTACTGAAGCAGAAATCCTCCGAGAGATTGATGTTAGAAGAAGAGAGTTATGAGGCCCTTGGTTTCTTCTTGAGTGTTCTTACTCGAAACTCAGAAAAAATTTAGTGAAGGTACCAGATATGTGCTAAGGTGAATGATAGCTGTCCTCTATCCCCACGCATGAGCATTCATGAAACTGCTCCACTGCTAATATGCCCAAGCATAGAAATCAGCAACAGCAGTAATACATATCAAATACGGTAGTAATTTAAATTTGATTTTCAAGACCAGTCTTTGAGGATTGTTAAATTTCAACATTTATTTTATAAGAAGTTATATAATTCATGGAAGCAATAAAGTCGTATTATTTCATAAAGGTGGTGTTTTTCTTGGTAAATGTTCTGAAGCTAGGACAATACTTCTGACTGAAAAACCACACTCTAGAATTTTAGCTTCTCCTTCTGTTATCCCTAGTCATGAATCTTATTCAACATTTAAAAGATGATACTTTGAATCTTTCATTTTGTCTCTAATGATCTAATTTCTCCTGTATCTGTGATCATGTTTCCTGCTATAATTATTATATAATACAATGTACACTATGTAATGGTAATGTCACTACTTAAAAAAAAAGTTTTACAGAAGTAAAATATTCAGGAGATACCTTCATTTCATTGCTTATTTAAGTAAAGAGAGGGAATGGCTGTTCAGTAACTATATAAGGTATATCTCCCACATTCTTAGCGTGCCTTCGTGGTGTAATGGTCAGCACACTGAGCCGGTATTTCAGAGGTCCGCGGTTCGATTCCCGGCGAAGGCAATGCACATTTTTCATGTCTCCTGCTTCCAAAATAATCCTAATGTCTCTACACTGGCGCCCGAACTAAAAGGGTTGTGGATGATGACTCTCCACACCCAGGATTTGGCGACTAGGTCCCCTAAAACCCTAGTCGCCCTTTAAAAAGGGGAGTATATAAGGTATATCTCCCACATTCTTAGCGTGCCTTCGTGGTGTAATGGTCAGCACACTGAGCCGGTATTTCAGAGGTCCGCGGTTCGATTCCCGGCGAAGGCAATGCACATTTTTCATGTCTCCTGCTTCCAAAAAAATCCTAATGTCTCTACAACTATATAAGAAATCTTACGTTTTCAGATAGATCTGCAATTTGTGAAGGTATGTTTGTGGCAATGCAACTGTTATTTAATTAACTAAAAACTATACTCGGCACAAACAATCCTTAGAGAGCCATGGCCGGCAGTGCCCTGATATCTGCTTTGTAGACCGTGGGCTCCGTGGTGCTTGTGCATC
Organism: Stegodyphus mimosarum; assembly: GCA_000611955.2. NCBI lineage: Eukaryota > Metazoa > Arthropoda > Arachnida > Araneae > Eresidae > Stegodyphus > Stegodyphus mimosarum. The sequence goes on from KK122368.1 coordinate 21,520, forward strand.
TTTGCCTGGACAAGTGGTCAACCTGTCACTGTTATTTATTACCATTATAAAAATTATATTTATTTCAGTACGTTTAAATTTCAGTGATCAAAACTTATTTTATTTCTACAAATGATACTACCGCAGAAAATTATAACTTAATTTACTAATGTTCAAGATCTGAATATATCTGAATGTGTTAGTACGAAATTAACACATTTACCTTATGTAACTGGTTAGAATAACTTTTTTTTAATGTCAATATCCAGAATGAGTGGGCTTTCATTTACAGTTGAGTGAGTGAATGAGTGGGCTTTCATTTACAGTTGAGTGAGAGAATGAGTGGGCTTTCATTTACAGTTGAGTGAGTGAATGAGTGGGCTTCTTTTATATATATTTCAGGTATTCTTTTATAAATCTTTGTTTTTAAATTTCACTGAAATGTTACATGCAGAAATCATATCTCAGTATTGGATCATTGGTTGGAAGAAACATTGAAAATGATGCAAAAGATGTAGAAAATACAAATGTATTTGTTTCAGATACACATCCATCTAAAGAAATCTTATATATGAAGGTAAAGATGGAAATAAAGTTTTGGCATCTGTCTTTTGCAAGAGCAGAGCCTTTTTATGACAATGGTAAGAGAACTTTTACTCAAACTTCAGTAATAAAAGACAAAAAAAAGTGTTCAATAAAGTGTTTTGCTAGAAAATGGGGATTTATCTTCCTATACACATCCAGTCGTCAGGTACAAGGCAATTATATGTAGACATAAAATATTGTTCATCCGCAAGAATACTAGGAAGCTGAAACCCAATTTATATCTCTAATAAGTGCAAGAAACTTATAATAGATAATTAATACTTACACAGCTAATTAGAATTCTTAATGCCATTTTTCATTAGAATTGCTTGCTATGTATTAATTATATTTTCTGGTTTTGCATGAAAACTTCCAAGATGACATATTTTTAAAAGTGTATGTTGATGGCTTCTGTTCTTATTATTCCAGATTATTATATTCTTCTCCTAGAGATAAACATTAATCATTTACTAAAGGTATTTATTTAGATATTATTGATTACCTCCATACATAGCGAAATCAAATAAAAATGCATATACATCAATTTACAAGTTCGTAAACATTAAACGTTTTATTTGAAAACTATACTTTTTTTGAGCTGCTCCCACATATATTGTAATTTTGTTTAAAAGTTTTAATTGAATATTTAAATCAATCAACTATATTTTTTAGTATTTATTAGTGTGTCAATTTATGTTCATTTCTCATATACATACAAATATACCAACACATAGTTCTATAAATCAGGTATTCTATAATCAGTTTATAAATATTTTTTTGTTAATTTTTTATTCATGAAATTTATTTATAATGTAATCAGGCCGTTCCTAGGCAATTGGCTGCCAGCGTACTTTCCTAAGATTGCCCCCCCCCAAACTAAAAACAAATGCTCAATGCTAAATGACATTTAAATTTTAGCTCATGCATTTCTTCTACTTTAAGCTCCTTGTGCATCTCGACTTAGTTGAGCAGGCAAAAAGCTAGCTTGTGATACTAGCTAGTTGCGTCATTTCAACGGAACACGAACAGAACTTCACTAGAAGAGCTTAGAAAAATCTATATAGGTCATAGGTCATCTTCCTAAATCATGAGTGTTCGATCCGAAGATCTTTACTCATCCATAATCTCTTTTAACAATCCTAGAATGAAGTGAAAACTTGTCTAATCCGATAAAAGGAAAAACATCTGCACTTTAGTGCTGGAAACTTCCGGAACGGCGTACCTAACTCAGGCATATCTTGTGACGAAACGATAGCTATCTCATGGCGGAAAACAGAATCCAAGCTTTCTCTAGATAATATCCGGTGATAGCATTTCTTGGATAGCATTTCGAATGGCAGGCATATTAGTTGGAGCGTCCAATCGTAAGTTCAAGACGAAATTTGCAAAGTCCAATAGCATATTTACATACAAGTAACATACTAACTCAAAAATGAAATTTGAAAAAGAAATTTGAAAAGAAATATTCAATTAAAAAATATACTATATACAGTATTTACATTATTTACATTCACCACTGTACATTATGATGTATTGTCCGTGGCCTTTTACATCGTTCTATTTTATTCTAATCATAATCTCCAATCGATCTGACTGCGTTATTACTATGTTTATCACAATTCGAGAAGAAGTTATGTGAAGCTACCAGTATTTCAGAGTCCAGCGGCTTTATTTTCAAACTATTGTGTATTGTAGAGTTTCTAACAAACCAAAGCGCATCCGTAATAATACGTAAATACTTATTTTGGAGTCTTTGCAGAGCTTGTCTATTTGTTCTTGATGTAGCTGCCCATACCGGAGCTGCATATAACAAAATAGGCCGGATTGCTTGCAATTATAATATCTTTTTTGTATTTAAGTTTAACTTGGATTGTCGACCGAGCAGCGGGTAGATAGACATAAAAGCCTTTCTTGCCTTTTCTTTTATGTAATTTACATGAGGAGTAAATAATAATTTTTCGTCCAGAATTACGCCTAAGTAATTTACTGTGTCAGAACTTGGAACTGGGTTGTCGTCGATTTTTATGCTTGTTACATATTTTCTATTGTATCTGAAGTTTACGACTTGCGATTTATTTGGGTTGATTTTAATTTTCCATACCTTAAAGTAATCATTGATTAGGTTAATTGCCCTTTGTAATTTTTCTACTGCTTTATTTGGATTTATAGAGCTGCAGAGAATAGCCGTATCATCGGCATAGCAGGCTAAAGTAGCGTCTGGAGGCTCCGGGATATCATTTATGTAAATACAAAATAATGTCGGTGAAATAAGGCTTCCTTGCGGTAAACCCGCTGATATGCCACTTGTGCAGGAAAGCGTATCTTTGATTTTTACCTGAAAAGTTCTATTCTCTAAATAACGAGCTATTAATGCAATAAGATAGGGCGGAAAATTGTAGTTCATCATTTTAATTAAGAGGCCCGCATGCCAAATTTTATCAAAGGCCTTTTCTATGTCTAGAAATAAGGCTGCAACCGATTCCTTTTTATTAAGATGTGAAGCAATTTTTTCAGTGAGTCTTGCAACTTGCTGTGTCGTAGAATGTCCAGTACGAAAGCCAAATTGAAAATTTTTGAAAATATTATTATTGTGAATATGTTCTTTTAGTCTTGAGATAATAACCTTTTCAAACAACTTCGCCAGCGCAGGCAGTAAACTAATCGGCCGGTATCCGCAGGTTCGTGTTCCGTCTTTGCCAGGTTTTTTGATAACTGTTATTATTGCGTGTTTCCAGATTGAAGGGAAATAATTTCTCCTGAGGCAGGCATTAAAAATTTTAGTAATAACTATAATGGCTTTTCTATCTAATAGTTTAATGGCTTTATTTCCTATTCCATCATACCCCGCTGCCTTTCTCGGGTTCAAATCTTTTATATGGTTTTTCACTTCATTTGGCGTAACCAGAGGACTGTTTCCTGGAATATTATTAGTAATAAAGTTCTGTACGTGATTAAAAATATTAATATCATTAGGGTGATCAAAAGGATTTACGGTAAATTGTTCTTCATAATCCTTTGCAAAAGTGTTCGCTATATCTTCCGCGTTATGATAAATACTATTATTATCTTTGATAGGGCCTATTATATTTTCTTCTCTTCGGAGGGCTTTGCTAATTTTCCAAACGGTGGCGTCCTTGTGAGATAAATTCTCTACAAAGTTTTCCCAAGCTTCTGATCTGTAATTCATCATCATAGTCTTGAGTTCTCTCGCACAGCGATTGAAGTTACTTTTATCTGTCGGGCTATTAGTTCTTTGAGCAATTTTTCTGAGTCTGTTTTTCTCTCGAATTTTCAGCCTAATAAAATTAGGCAGAGTGAGTTTCTCCTGGTTTGTAGCTGAATGCGCATTCTTCATCGCAAAGTGAATTTTGTTATTAAGTTTATTTATTTCTGTGTCGATATCCTCTATAGTATTTAGTGTCGTGGCCGTTTCTACACTGTTGTTAATAATATCTCGATATTTATTCCAGTTTATGTTGGTTTTAAGTGGAGGCAATCCATGTTTTAATCCGTATAAAGTAAATAATACAGGTAAATGGTCAGACATTAAATCATTTTCAACTTGTAGTAATGGTTGCTGCTTAATATCAATAGTGATCATTATATCTAGAATGTCCGAGTTTCGGTATGCGGAAGGAACATAGGTATGATCTATTGGTGCAAATAAATGCAAATTATTGTTATTTATATAATTTCCAAGCGTGACTCCGTCCTGATTGTTAACACGACAATTCCATAATGTGTTTTTACAATTTAGATCCCCCGCGATTATCGTGGGGTAGCCAAGTTGCACTATTGCGTCGAGATCTGCAGTATCCAGGTGCCTTGAGGGAGGTTTATATACCGAAATTAACAAAATATTTTGTCCGTTGCTGTTTAAAATGCATGCGCATGCTTCTATGCTATTTAGTGTAGGTAGAATAAATTGACAGCATTTAAGATATCGACGAGTGGCTATCGCGGTGCCTCCACCACGATTATGCATTCTATCCGATCTAAAAATGTCGAAATTAGCAAGTTTGAAAGAGTCCGTAATTTTTAAATGTGTTTCATTTAATAGTAGTATATCTAAGCTGTGCTTGTTGATAAAGTCCTTCAACTCAGTAATTTGGTGTTTGACTCCGTTACAGTTGAAATATACAAATTTTGCATAATTAATATGCCTGCCATTCCGTGCCATATTCGAGATATTGTGATTATTCATAACTATAATTATCGAACATCTTAATTGCCGTTAAGGCGACGTCTAACTTGCTCATTTGCGAGCTTGCATCTTTAAACTGTTGATATAGACTGTACATATTTTTAATAAAATAATTAAAACTTTCTATATCATTGCAATTATTTTCGGAGGATTTTGGCCTCGTCTTATAATTAGCTCTATCACTTTTGTTAAAATTATTGGGTTTCGCTGCAGCGACTGCTGCGTACGATTTTCCTGTGTTTATCTCTTGCAGTTTGCTATCAGTTTTCTTACTTAAAGTATCTGATTCATTACTGGAAGTTGCTGTACCGTTTTTGTTGCTAACCGTTATTTTCTTATTTTCAAAATGCTTGCGCGTATGTTTAAGATTGCCTGGTCTCTTAGGACAAAGCTCACCTCATGCAGGATGATCCCCATTACATAATACGCACTTAGCAGCGAATTCGTCTTTATTTTTGTACGGGCAATCATGCAAGCGATGTGCTTCTGTGCATCTGAGACAGCGCGGCTCATTATGCCATGCCGATTGAGTGTGCCCGTACTTCTGACAATTGAAACATTGTGTAGGTCCGGGCCTTCCTCGGTATGCTTTTACATTAATTTTGTGGTCAAATAAATACTTGATTTGCCATATCTTCTTCCCGTCGTCTGTACCGGGGGTTTCCGCATAAAAAATGGGAAGCTGTGTTGCAATGTCGTCGCGCATACGCGTGATCGGTTTAACTTTGATTACAGGAATTTTATTTATTAGAAGAATCTAACAGAGCCTTAGAAGAGCGTGTTCTGCCTTCTTCTATGTTCTTGCTAAAAGCCTAATCTCACTACAATTTGGCCATGTTGTTACATACCTGCTAGTATTCGCTGGTGATTTTTAATAAGAGCCAACTCCGTTAGTTATTTCTGTGCAGCTTCGGCTGGTTTTAGTTTAGTTAGTATTAGAGTACTTTCTTATTTTGAGTTAAAACCCAAGAAGAAGCCATCTGTGAATCATTTTGAGTTGTAATAAAGGGTAAATTTAATCATTCTTTAGACTTTATGTACTATTTTACTTCTTTCGACATTTAAGTACGAGAACTTCGCGATTATTTGCTACACAGTTATTAAGTATCCTAGCTTTCAAGGATCACAGGGTTAGCTAGAATATTACAACTTCTGAAAATTAAAAGAAATTATTTATAATTTCTTTCTCTTATCAAGGGGTAATCAAAACAATAAACATAAATTTTGAAATTTTAAATGTTTTAAAATCACAAACTAATCCTCCTTTTTAAATATATGTTTTTAACTTCTGATCTACAGCAGCTATTTATCATTACGTTATCAAGAATGAAAACTGAATTTAACGCAGTGCGTATTCTTATGATAAGTGCCTTAGCATATCCAGCTAAGTACGAGAAGATCTGTTGTTTGAATCCATATGAGGAAACGGTTACTTTTTCCTGCCTCGAAAAATACTAGTAGTCTACACTGACGCTCGAATTAAAAAATATGACGGATGATATTTCGTCACAATCTTGATCTTGTAGACTAGGCTCTGTACTTCTAGTCATGTGTTATTCAAGAAGAACAGAATGTAAGGAGTTACAGCAAATGTTATATAACGATGGCCAGTTACTGAATTAAAATTGTGCAACATTGCAAAATGCTTAGCCCCCCTCGTTGTTGCGTGTATTAAGGACTGCAAAAAATAGCATTGAATAATTCCACAAATGCATTTAATGAACAACTTATTAAAAAATGCATTTTTTCATGGTGTAATTATATTTATTCTGTTTTTACTTTCAAATCATCATTATTACTGACACATAAAGACGTCCCAATTAAAGTTTGAGTAGTTGTAAATATATGTACATATGAAATCAAAATAAGTTTAATAGCTAATAAATAATGAAATAACTTTCTGTGTGAATTATAGTGTAAATATCTTGAATAATATTCTAGAAGAGTGCTCTGTAGAAATATATCATCGGGAATAATTTGCATTTACTTAATTCACTTATTTAATACTCATGAAATTATTTTTTTTTACAGTCTGTACTTCCTTGTGCGAGTTAAAGGAAGTATTGTAATCTTGAAAATTTTCGAGTCTCATATTTCAATAGAAACATTCACCTTGACAGCTCCCGAATTCATTTTGAATGTTTTTTTGCGGGACGTTTGCATATGCAGACAGAATACAGGACTTTTTTTAAAACGGATTTAAAAGGGTTTTTTTCCGTGACGTCTGTACGTACATATATAGGCATGTATCTCGCATAACTCAATACCCACCGCTTGCCCGGCTAGAGGTGCTACAGTCCGGGAGCAAGCATGAAAAGGAAGGCGGAATCTGAAGACGAGCCTCTACTTCGCCGACGCAGGGTCAACGGTTTGGTGTCCTTTTAGTCAGTGGAATTTTATCCGAGAGCGAAAATCTATAAAATAGTGGATTTTAAGCTTAAATTTCTTTTCCCCACATAGAAGGGGCAAATGAAGCAGGCTGCAACTAAATAAACGCACCCCACTTTAGCCAAGACTTTGCAACTTTTCCCCCATATTACGGCGTTAACTTTTATTTTAAGTCAGATGTCTTTAACTGTTTCAAATTTGGCGACCGTTTGCCAAATTAGCATACTAATTAATAGCACTAACTTCCACAGAGCTGACCACTTAACTTTTTTTTTTTTCCGTTCGATCATATTTTAAATTAAATTATTCAGCATACAATACAATTTATTTTGATTTGATCATGTTTAGGAACTAAGTACTGAAATAAACTTGAATTGGAAAGACTAAAAATGTTCTTTGTAATTCTGATTTTTAAAAAATATAGACAATTTAAGTTCAGGAAAACTAAAATGCGGGGACTTATAAATAACTCCTTTACCTAATAAGTATGAAAAGTAATTAGTTTATTCAGCTAGACTGATATTTCTGTTTTCGACATACTATTAAAAAAAAACGATAAAACAACGGTAAAGATTTCATACTTTATCCTTGGAAGATGGCACCTTCATTATAATTTAAAGTTATTTAATTAAATTAAATTTCATAGCAGAAAATATGAAAATCGTTTCACTGATATGCGTTATGACTTCTAATTGTTATTTAAAAAGGAAATGAATGAACAAGCTTAACATGTATGGGAAATAGCTGCATTCTGACCTTTTAGCTCAATCTCATATTTGATATTTCAGCGTTAGGTGTAGAAATTGCAATTAGCATTAATGAATAGTTAAAACTTTGACACTGAAAATAGTTTTAAAAAAATTTCTAAAACTAAGCTTTGGAAGACTGAATCGAAGCAATTTGTCTCGGGAAAAGGAAATTAAATAATATATGAAACGCAAATACAAACACACACACACACAGGAAAAAAAAATTTTAATTAATTATGCAAAGCATTCCAGTAAAATGAGAAAGCCACTTAAAAGACTGAGTAGTAAAGTTAATAAAAATATCTTTCTAAAGAATAAGATCGACTTACCTTTTTGCACATTTTGAAACAGCAATGTTTCCAAAACTCCATTTCAGTTTATTAAAATTTTTATCATTTCAGAAAATGAGAAGCTCTGGAATTAGCTGGTTGCATAAGAGTTTCCTCCATGTGTAGCATGAATGGAAGCAAGTTTCCCTTAAAAGATCTCCCACTAAGGCATCATTCATGTAGGCAAACAGTGCTTTGCCATAAGCTGTTAAACAAACAAACTGAAATGCAAAGCACTTACAAGTTTTTATCATAATTTGTTGTGGCATGGTCTGAAATTTTATAATTCATGAAAACTTGCTCTAGCAAACTGGAAAGCCGCATGCGGCTCGCTTCGTTATAAGCAGTAGAGTTATATGAAGAATATAATTAAAATTTAAAGAAAATATAACGTAATTTTTTATAGCATTATCGTGCGTATAATAATTTCAGAATGCATACAACGCATTAAATAAAGCCAAAGTAATAAAGGAAAGACAAAAAATTTCGTTTCTGGACTTTGGAGGAATTGTTTTCAAAATAGATATTAACTATCGAAATAGCATAAAAGACATATACGTTGGGAATATACTCTAACGATATGTCTTACTGAATAACATCACGGAAATAATAGAAGAAAAACAACGTCTAAAGGCAAGATTGTTCATGTATTCTAGATATTGCACTACTAGAAATAGAAAAATATAAAAATGAATATCATACAAACATATTGCGAAGAATTTGGCAGATTTATGAAGAATCGTTGTCCAGATTATTTGGTACAGTGTTTGGATTTCAAATCAGAAATTCTACAATGCCAAGCCGTAAATAGAAATCGTCGTAAAGCTTTAGATATTTTATTATCAGTCAATAAGGAAGATTTAATTATTTCTAATGAATACAAAAATAATTTTTTGATACACGAAGAAGGTGAAATACATGAAGAGGACCGAGTTCCTTGTCATGCTCCTTGAAAAGAAAAGTTGTGGCTAAAATTCTAGAAGGTATACTTAAAATTTCTATTTTCAGTATATAACTTATGAAAACAAGGTGTATTAATATTTCAGGTATAATATATTTATATAATATTTATAACTACATGTGTTTGAAGGCTTAGACAAAATAGAAAATGCTTATATCCCGTTTTTATTCATGAAGAAAACGCAACAGATGAAAAAAAAAGAACACTGTCGAGCAAGATTTCATATTTCATTCATAGTATATTGAATTTATAAATTGCGTTTTTGAGAAACAGGAAGGGAAGAAAAGATTTTTTTGAAACCTATTATCCTCTTTTGTATGCATTTAGCTTTATAGTTAGTCTCATTGTAAATAGTCTGTGTAAATGGGGGACCGATTAGCCAGGCTATGCAAGGCTCTTGCTGTATCTCAGTTTTAAGTGAATCTATGTGAAAGATATTTGTTTTCAATTTAAGTTTAAATTGCATTTTATTGTTAATCAATTTCAGATCTATGTGAATTTTATTTCACCATTATCGGGTAATTTCCTGCTTGAAAGAGCACCACAAAACTTACTTCTTATCTTTTTCTTTAATTGTAAATTATAATTAATTTTAAACATTGTTAAATTCATATAAATTGTATTTCACCGTTGTTCGACTGCTGTACAGAAGCCAAGTTTAGCAAGTTATCGCCAAATATGCAGTTGTGGGTATGGATAACTTAGAGGAGACAGCTGATAGGGGTCGGGTTTCTTGCACATGTTCCTTAAGTGGGGCGGCAGAATTTTCCGCTAAAAATGCACTATTTTCCTTTTTGGCTCAAAATCCACGAATAAAAGTGGACATCACCGGATCAACACGCTGGAGTCACAGCGCGAGATTTATGTGGTGAAGACTCCACTGCTAGAGTCGGCGCTCGGAGGGATCTAAAGGCACCCGCATTGAAGAAGTGTGGCCTCGCAGCAACTGTAGGAATCGTCGTCACAGCGAATACAGCAGGATTAAAAGAAGATACAGGATTCGGGGACTGGTGCCAGCGACGACTGAAGGAGTGGAAGCGTACAAAAAGCAAAGGAGTAGGTAAATAAAAGCTAAATTCCTTTTTGTCAATATTTCAAACTGAACTGTTCTTTCAAAACTAAGGGGAAGTGTTATATATGCATTTCAGAAATTTTAAAGTACTGCAATTAGCTGAAACCAAATGCAATAGTTTAAGTTGGAAAGATCGCCTGTAATTCTAAAAAAATTCCTTATTTCCTTTAAGCTACGTCTACTGCTAACACACTTAAGTAAAAAATGAAAGGTAGACATTAGGATAGATTTTGTGAAGCTTAAGTGTTGCAAAGAAAATTTCTTAGTACTAACACGATACGCGAAACTGAATAGGAGTAGCTGTATGTGCAAAGGCCAACAGATACTCTGTGTCGTTTTCAGAACAAACACAACGGACATAGATAAAGATTAAAAAGGGTTTTATATAGTATGAAAAATAAGCAAGAGGGTTGGGGTAAAATAAATGTCTTATCAAAGTAAATTTGTTATAGTGAAACGAAATGAATTATAATGTGCTCAAGTATTATAAGATATCTTTTTTTTTCCGGGTTCAACTGGAAGGATGGATTGGGCAAGATTCTAATAAAACATAAATAAATAAGAAAATTAGATGTAAAATTTAATGTAAAAAGACTACAAGAAAAGTCTTAAAATTTTGGGTTTTAATGCTTTTCATAAAATCCGTTTCGTACTCTTATTCAAAGCTCTTCATGTGGAAGAGGCGAATGTGGCTTTAAGTTTTACTAATGAAATATCAATTTAATTTGATACTATCCTTTCTGCTACTTTCTTCTACGAGATTGGCTCATTCCAGAATTTATGTAGATTTTGCGTGCTAAGCAGTTTAACAATAAAGTGTAGAATTTTACGAATAGGAGTGTAAGAGTTTAACTTACTTCCACTGCCCTAACGATAGGATGACTGCTCTTGATATTACTTTTGGTCGAACTTAGATCCTGCTTGGTAAGTGTGCGTTCGAAATTCTACCACGGTCTAGGTAATCTTGCAGTCTCTGTATAGGTTAAACTGCTGAGTTTTTATCCTTTGTAAAAGGAAGCTTTGTGTTGAAACCAACTCCATGTTGGCTGGTAATTCTATGTTTTATATTTTAATATAATTACTCACCAGTGGTGAGGTAGAATAAGCTCAAAGTGTTTTTATTCTGTGTCTGTTTGTTTGATGGTTAGCTATTCTGGTGATGATAATTGACTGCTCAGAACAAATGTAACACCTTTTTTATTCTGTGTCTGTTTGTTTGGTGGTTAGCTATTCTGGTGATGATAATTGACTGCTCAGAACAAATGTAACACCTTTTTTATGGTAATTGACCTGACAAATATAGTTGGAAATCTACTGTAGATGTTACTAAGTGAATTGATAAACGTTTCGTCAAATAGTGAGACCGAAGGAAAAAAAATGGATCAGAGCGTTAATCATTTTTAACCAGATTGCTGCAAAAGGCTGTAAAATTCTGTCCTAAACAGCAAAAGATGAAAGAAAATAAAACATAACTTGCAATATACCTCAAAGAGATCTAAGCAAGTGGAAAGTTTGCAGCTTTTATAACATTATTGAGAAGCAATAGCTGCTAAAGATTAGTGATCACAAGCAGGATATGTAAAAGAAAGTAATATGTAAGAGAATACGATATTAAAAAAAAAACTTCAGGGTGCCACAAAATTTCAAAACTATGTGCATGATCATACTTCTACAGGTTGGTGTAATTTAAATATGTACAGTGTTTTCCTGTATCGCGAGTTCGGGTAAGCAAATTTAAACTTCGTACTATACCAAGGAAAATAACGAAAAAAGTTTCATGCCGTCGTGTCGCTGAACACACAAGTATTAAGAAAAATGCATTCGTGTTGGGGAATGATGTAAACTTATTTATAAATAATCTGCAACTGTCTGATAATCATATATATATATATAAACAGATTTGGATAGTTTTAATGTGGATATTTATTCAAATGAATACTTGATTACTTAAAATCAAGACAAACTGAAAGTACTATTCGCTTTGTCAGTTTAATGACGCATTCATAAATGATTACGTCTATTATCAGTCAAAGTGGCAAAATATTATCTTTCTCGTATATTATATTTTCGGAGCAAACAGAATGTTCTACGACTACTGTACAATAAGTAATGTTTCAGGATGGTAATATTTATGCTACTGCTTCGAAATGGGCAAATATTGGTGGAAAAGAATCGACAAAACGTCTCTTAAATGTACATTTACAGATTCTAAATTCTACCCATTTCTTGTAGAATGCTGGTATTTTCCCAGAAATCAAGATTTCATTGAAAGCATCACATTCATTTAATTTTTCAAAGACAAAATTTCCATCAATTTTATTATTTTTATTTTAAGTTACTCTGTATAAAAGGCCTAAATATGTGCCTTTAGACTTCGTTGCGGCGATCAATCAGCTTGACCACGTTCCAATTTTCAAACCTGCTTTCCGAAAATTTGGAAAGTAGCCAAATGAAAACTGCATTGCCAAATCTTGTTATTTTAAATAAATTTTTATTCTCTTTCATATAGATTACTAGCCACTAATTTTTGACTAGTATGTATTTCTAGATGAGAAAATTCGTATACATATTTTTTTTCGGAAAATTGACAGTTGAAGTTTGGGAAACCGTCTTCTAGGATGTTATGTGCTGATCTGGGATTTTAACTGAGTCAAGATTAAGATTTCTTTGGATTCTGAATAAGATTCAAGTCTGGTTCAAAATTCACTGCATTAACACCATGCCCTATTCTTTTGCGGTAGGGCACAATATTAGAAAATACGCCTTCTCGCGACAGAGGCATTTTCCTGCATTACATGGATTTCATATGAAAATGGATTAGACATTTTGCATTTTTGATTTTCCAGTTGGAATACTAACGTAATGAGACTTGAAACTAATTTGTTATTCAGCTTTGTCTTAGTCGCAGCACAACATGGGGACAGGTTATTTTTGATTTATGTCAACTATTTTTTATTAGATTAGAATACTGATGTAAGAAAAAGGACATTTTCAATTTCATATATTTTATTCTCCTTTATTTGCTTTTTTTAATGCGTAATAAATCAAAATAATACTGAAAAACAAAGTGATTATTCGTAAAATCACAACAATAGGAAAATTTTCCGCATTGTGCATTTTTGTCACAATTCTGTACGCATAGATTAAAGTATGATACAACACTTTTGGTCTTCATATTCAGGAATTGGGGGCAACATTTCTGGGGGAGGCTCTTCATACTTCCCATTCAAATAAAGGCGGATGACAAATATCCAGTATTCACTTCTTTCTTCTCTGTTGTAGGTAAAACTTGCCTCTGTACCATGTTTTGCTTCACCACCAGTGAACATTCTTAAAGCTGCAGTTTCAGCGCTGAAGACTTGAGCACCTGTAACAGAAAAAAAAAAAAAAAAAAAAAAAGCTGTAAAATTTTGTGTGAATACATTTTCTATACTTGTAAATCTTGACGTTTTTTCCCTTCAAAGAATACTATTTGGAATTTTATACCGAGGCATTTTTTATGTGCAAATTTATGTATTTAACGTTTTAAATTAACAAGTGGAATTAATACAGGTATTATACTGATAAGGTATTCCATTTATTATTTTTTTATATAAGGTGTAAGAGAATTTGATCAAGTACTTTCAAGTTGTGAAAGGATGGTTGACAGGCAGGCAGGGTTCTACGTCATCAATGCCGTGAGCTACCTGTTGAAATGCTTGTTGTTCTGATGGCATTCCGATTCCACATCGTCCTTACTAGTACAACGTACTCATATTTATTTTAAACTGCTGAAGTAGAACTGCTACTGTGATGTAATTCCGATTCTGCGATGTGATTATAACATGCAAGTACTTGTTCAGCGATCAGTGATGGAACTTTCAAGTATTTTCTTTCTTGTTCAAAAACTGCCGCTAGATGGCAGTAATTCTGCCACACTACTTTCTGAATGCATCTCATACATCTCGACCAAGGTCTAAATAACGAAACGCATTTTTTTTTTCATTTAATCACATGGTATTACCGATTTATTTTGATCTGTACAATATTTTAATTTTATTTTCATCTCTCCACTATTTATAGAGACACTTCTCTTAGAGTACATTTATACATTCAGATATTTTTCATAAAAAATTTGAATTAATTGATGAGAAGGATTGTGATAAATACGAGACTGAATAACAAACTGTTCAAGAGAACATTGACGCTATACGGGTTAAAGATAAACGACAAATGTCAAAAGTTAATGTTAAAGATGAAAGTAACTTAAAGACTGAAAATAGTGCATAAGGTATAAAATTACCTAAATTAAATTTGCCATCGTTTAATGAAAACATGCAGGATTGGTTAGGCTTTAGGGATCTTTTCATTTCCAAGTATTTATAATAATACTGCATTATCGGATTCACAAAAGCTGTCGTATTTGAAATCATCTTCTCATGGAAAAGCAACTAGAATAATTTAGACAATCACAATTTATCACAATAACTATTAAATAGCTTGGGATCTTATTAGAAGAAAGATATCCCAACAAACGTGATCAAGTCTTTTTCAAATAAATTTCTTGAAACTTCTCATATACAAAATGAAGCCCATCTTCTGTTTTAAAATTAGTAGATACAATGAATGAGAGTGTAAGGTCTCAGGAAATTTTAGATCAAAAAAGCAGATGGTTTCTCAGAAACGTTTCTTGCATATATTTTGCTAGAAAAATTAGATGTTTCCACTCGTCTTTGGTGGGAGCGAGATTCTGAAACAAATGAACTACCTAAATTAAGCTTATTTTATTTTAAAAAAATCAAGCTCGAACTTTGCAGTCATCGAATGTGTTTAGTGCGAAAAAGGGTCATCCATTCAAAAGATAACTGCTTTGGTGTCAAGTGTTACATATCAAGACTTAAAATGTATTTTTTACAATAGTAACAATTTTCAAAAGTTATAGAAATGTAATTCTTTCCTAAAAATGACTGTAAGTGAACGTCTTGAATTTGTTATGAAACAAATTATTATTAGGAATTTTGTACATATGTAAATAAATTCAGTGAAATTATATGTAAAATTGTAGTATTTTTTGCATAATGTAACATTAGAAATCTAAAAGCGAAGCTTCGCCGGGAAAGTAAGAATGCAGAGGCAAGTATATATAACATTGTGTAAATGGCTATCTTGCTAAATTTGCAAGATTATCGCCAAGCTTGTGATGATTTTGGCGACTAAATTTCGTCACCAAATTTGGCGGGAAATCGTCATAAGTCGCCAAACTTGGCAACCATTTGGTCCGGTCCCTGCATAACTATAATGGCTATTGTAATTGAATAACTAATTGATCATCTATGTAGTTGTAACCGTACCCGGCCCTCATGCCTTCCAGTTATTTCGACAAATGCAAGGTACTAAAAATCTCTCGGCGGCCGGGGAAAAAAACTATATAAGACCGGTGAGACCATCAGTTTCTCAGTTCAATACACACGTAAGTTCGGAGTACTGAGGTATCTCCGTGTGAGCTTCGCTTTTCAGATGCGCTTTGCATTGCGTTGTGTTAAACATTGTTATTAGTCTTAAATATAACTACTGATTGATCACTACTGACCACTAAATAAATTATATCAAGCTTCATCGGTTCTGTGTTCATTCAATCTGTTACGAATCCGTAAGCACGACACAATTTTGGTGTCAGGAGTGGGGTTGAATGCCGCTGACGAGAGCGATTGAGGAGCAAATAAGGCAATTCGTGACTGCCTTTGCTGCATTCCAAGAAAAGAAAGAAGAGCTGGTCAGGTCCGTTAAAGAGGAGATTAAATCTTTTAAAGAAAAGATGGAAGCTTGCCAAGATTCGGTAAAAGAAGACATGAAAGATATTCAAGAAAAGACTGAAGCAGGTCAAGAGGAAATGGAAAGAGAAATTACCTGCATGATAGAAAACAAATTCGAAGCTATGGAAGGCAGGACAGACAAGGTTGGGAAAAAGTTGGAGAAATTGAATAAAGAGTTTCTGCTGCCGAAAAACAAATTGGAGACAGAGTTACTGCTGTCAAACAACAAATCGGAGAAAGACTTTCTTCTGTCAAACAAAAAATCGAAGAGAGAGTTTCTACTATAGAATAACAAATAGATTACAGAGTTTCAGCTGTCGCCAAAAAAGATGACAGATTTAACAAATTCATAGCGACAGCAGAAAGCAATTCTGATGGTTTTAAATTTTTACCCATGCCTTCTCTTCCCTCTTTGAAGTTACGCACAATGATGAAAAGACCTTGCAAGTGTATAAGAGACAATTTTTTGCAGTAGCGCACGCGAATAGATGGGACTCTCAAGCTAAGGCCTGCATCTCGCCGCTTCTCCGAGAGCAGACCCCGCGGATATCCTTCAAACGCTTCCTGAAAACCAGAGGCTAGACTTCGAAGCTCTATCTGGGGAGTTGGAGCCGCGGTTTGCGGAGAGGTGTTTAAAAGATTATAGCTGGCTTCAGTTAAAATCCCGTTAACAGAAGCCCACGGAAAAGTTACAGGAACTTCCCACGAAAGTTGAAAGGCTGTCTCATCTCGCCTTTTCGGAATGCCTGACAGAAACCAGTGAAATCCTTTCCCTGCAGTACTTCATCGATGGCATCCGGGATCCTGAAATATAGAAAGCTCTGCAAATGGCGGATGTCAAAGTTTTAAAAAGAGCTCTAGTGTACGCCACAGAATTCAAGGCAGCGCAGCAAGCATCTCATAGATACCGCCACCCAATCAGAGTTGCTCAAGTCTAGAAGCTACTGGATCAAATCGTTGCTCGTCTAAACGACTTAACCAGGCAAGTCAATGCTTTGAGAAGGAATAGAAGTGGCAAAAAAAACCTACCATAAATTGGTGGAACTGCGGTGCTTATGGACACAAACGAAGAACCTGGAACCCCAGGGCACGGAAAATAAGACCGCTTTCCATTAAGGACGCAAAAACAAATTAGTGGCCATCTCGCGTAGCAAAGTTTGAAAGATGATGAGAAGGCCCATTTTAAAGCGTTTCAGATTTTTACAATGAGGGGTGGCAGTAATGGGCTTTTCATCATGGGAGACATCAATGGTATCGATACAGGAGCCTTGCAATATGACTATCGATACAAGGGCCAACGTTCCCATCATTCGAAAAGAACTCAATAACTGGAAGGTGAACTCATCTGGAATCCGCTCTGCGTTACCCCCAGAATGTGCCCGGGGAGAAGATCAAATGAAAATTAAACTTTAACATCACGTTTGGAATCATACCGCATACTACCACACGGCATATATGGAAGATATTACAGACTCTCGCAAACTCGGATTGGAATTTCTAAGGAAATGCAATTTTTCCTTGTAAAAATAAGGAACTGTATTCTCCCTCTGAGGGCATAACCCTAGTCGGAATTAATGTAAGGAGTTAAATCTGTACATCAAATCATAGCTCAAGACAATATCACACGACCGGCAAGAACAGAAATTTTACTTCCTGGATCCATAGCCGAAATCAGAAATTTCCGGTACGGTGTAATGGAACATCCCAAGAACTGAAACACAACGCGAGGAAACTAGTAGCTGCGGTCCTGGTTCACTTATTCCGGTCCGAATTAATTGCCAGCGCAAGTGATAAACCGAAAATGATTGGGAAAGGTGAAGTGGTTGCAGAATGTACTCGAGTGACCTGCATTAAAGGACCCAATAGTCCTCCAATCTTTGTGTCTTCAGAGATCCTAATATCGAAATTATTGCAGAAAACACGACTCAGCGATGAAGACGGGAGTGCTGCCGCATGTGTAATTGAAGAATTTCAAGATACTTTCTCCCACCAGTCTTGTGACATAGGTCGAACCACTTTGACACAGCATAGGATTGATACCAGAGATCATCTACCAATTAAGCAACATCCAAGATATCTACCTATTGCTAAACAGTAAGAGATAGGAAAACGTTTAAAGGACATGCAAGAAAGGGACGGCATCTTCCACCATCATGGTCAGAAAGAAAGTCAGTTGAACTAGATTTTGCGTTGACTATCACGAGTTGAACGAGACTACGAAAAAAGGCAGCTAGCCTCTACAATTGACGACATTCTGGACACTCTTTAAGCAGTTTTCGACGCTTGATTTAAAGAGTGGTATAGGCAGGTAGATATACATTCTGAGGACCGAGAAAAGACAGCTTCTACTACCAGACAAGGATTTTGGCAGTTCATCATGATGCAGTTTGGACTATGTAATGCGCCGGCAACATTTAAACGGCTCATGGAGACCGAGTTGAGAGGTCTTTCCTAGGAAGCCTGTCTAATATACCTGGATGACATGATCATCGTCAGTTGAAAAAAATTTAGAAAATCTTAGAAAGGTGCTGCAGAAACTGAAAGAAGCGAATCCAAAGTTAATTCCCTCCAAATGTAAATTATTTAGAGAGGAACTGAATTACCTCGGACGTGTCAGCTCTGCCGAAGGTGTGTGTACAGATCCAGAAAACGTGTCAGCAGTTAAAGTCTGGAGATGCCCTGAAAATATCCATCAACTGAGAAGTTTCCTGAGGCTTTGCACCTACTATAAGAGATTTGCGAAGGACTTTACTTCCATCGTAAGACCCTCTTCATAAGCTGACAGAAAGCAAGCAAACGTTCTTGGACAAAATGTTCAAATTAAATTGGTTCAAGTGTATTGGAAAGAATCTTTTGGGGGAACCGGGAAGCCCCACATACACTTACGAAAATTTTAAAAATTCCTTGGTGAAAGCATTTCTTGTAGTACGAGATCGAGCCAGACTGGAGGCGGAACTTTTTAGCCGTTATCAAGAAAAGATAGAAGATTTGTGAAATTTTATCTTGAGAAAAACTTAAGTTTTCAAGCTTTTGTATGGAAGTCACCCGGATCCTGAAATTATTCAAATTATACTTCCTAGGCTACTGCCCCAAGTTCAAGATTTTCTCGAGCTCAGAAACCCAACGACTTTAGATAAATTATTCGAGCTCGCCATACAATTTGAAAGTCGAAGAACGGCAGACAATGAACGACGTCGCCAATTTGAGCGAAGAAGTCAGTGGAATACGCCAACACCCCAGCAGAAGCAACATCAGAATTACGGGAACAAGGCGAAGCAATGGCCGAAGAAAGATGGATCTCCTAAGTCGAGCGGAGAAGGACGAGATTTTAATCAAAAAACAGGCAAAGACGCAGAAGGCAACCTGAATAAGAAGAAGGATTTGAACTAAGATGGATTTCTTCAAGGAAGGTGAAGAAGTCCGAAGCCTCGCAAAATCCTTCCACAATTAGTTTAAACACAGTGGTCGTAAAAAATGTAAGTTCACCGAAGATTGAAATCTTAATTAACAACATACCGGCGACGGCTCTTTTGGATACAGGAGCGCAAAGCAGCTTTATCTCGGAAAAATTTTTCAAGAAGCACTTTCGCCGTTATAGTATTTTTAGTGCAAGAGACACGAATGTCATAGCGTTCCAAGGAGAAAAGTGTACATGCCTAGGAAAAGTTTCACTTTTTGTGCGTATCAACGACGAGCAAATAAAAATTTTCTTTTATATTGTGCGAAACCTGCAAATGTGTATTATTCTGGGTGTGGATTTTTTTAGATTGGCAGAAGCGAAAATAGACTTTCAGGGAAGAAAGTTAACGATATCCATGCAGCCAGTGGAAAAGAAGAATGATAAGCCCCCGCAGCTGGAGTTACAGCACTTACCGGCAGAAGAGGAAGAAAAACTGCAGGCATTGGTAAGTGAGTTTTCAAATTTATTTAGCGATGTACCGGGTTTCACGCAGGTAACGAATCACGACATAGAAACAGGGGACGCCCAACCAGTAAGGCAAAAGCCTTACCGCTATGATACGGTAAAAGAAGAAATAACTGAATACCATATTAAGGAAATGTTGAAAAATAAGATAATTACCCCGATTTCTAGCAGAGTTATGCTAGCCTAGTAGTCATATGCAAGAAAAATAATGATTATTCGATTACGCACCCGAAGCGGTGGCGTTCTGCTATAGATTACAGAAGGCTAAATGCCGTCACAAAATATCCTGCATATCTTTTCCTCATAATCGAAGACATAATTCGAAATATTACCTCTACAAAGTATATGTCCACATTAGATCTTACGAGTGGCTATTTTCAGATTGGGGTAAAACCCGAAGACGTCCCCAAAATCGCCTTCATAACTAAGTCTGGCACGTACGCATTTCTTAGGATGCCTTTTGGTTTATCCAGCGCGCCGGCAACTTTCCAACGATGTATGGACATCGTCTTAAGACCGGTCCTTGGTAAAAGTACGTTCATTTATTTAGACGATATTATAATTACGAGTAATAGTTTAGAACAACACAAACAAGATTTAAGAAAAGTGTTTTTATTGTTAAACGAAGATGGTTTGAAGATAAAAGCATCCAAATGTAAATTTGCCGCAAAAGAGTTACGTTATTTAGAGTTTAAAATTTCTCAGAAAGGAATCGAAACGGATCAGTCAAAGATAATAGCTATTAAAAATTATCCTGTTCCTAAAACAGCGAAGAAGTTAGCGTCGTTTTTGGTATGTGTTCATGCTATCGGTCCTTCATTAAAGACTTTCCCAAAATAGCTGAGCCTCTGCTGAAATTGAAGAGGAAGTCAGCTAGGTTTTCGTGGTCAGCAGAAGCCAACTTGGCATTTCAAAAATTGAAAGAGGCATTGCCTCAAGCCCCGTCTTAAAATTTCCGGAGGGGGGTAAAGGACTAGAAATTTCAGCGGACGCTTCAGATTTTGCGATTGGGGCAGTGCTTTCTCAAAATGGGCAACCCGTGGCCTTTTTCAGTCGGACGTTAAATGAAACCCAGAGAAACTATTCGGCCACGGAAAGGGAAACACTCGCAGTGTTATCAGCAGTGCACAAATTTCGTGTTTACTTTGGAAGTTGTCCAGTAACTGTATAAACCGACCACGCTGCGGTCCCCAGATTCTACTCTGGAAAAAATTTATCACCCAAATTAATAAGATGGGCACTTTAATTACAAGAATATAATCTAATAATTAAACACACGCCGGGAAAGGAAAATGTTGTGGCAGATGCTTTAAGCAGAATTAATTTGGATGAAAACGGGAATACGGTTAGAATAGCCATGCTGACATCCAAAGTATTAGATTCTCGTGAAACAGTAATAGCCGAACTCGGAAATGATCCGGAGTTCAAAAATATATACAATTATTTGACCGACCCTGAGAATTTCAGTCATCCGGATATTGTGCCGATAAGAAACAGGGCCGCAAATTACGAAATAATTGACGGACTGTTATTCTATACGAAAACGACTAATGAAAACCACAAGTTTAGACCGGTTATCCCAGCTAGCATTAGATTGAATGTGTTATAGGAATTGCAAGATTCGGTCATTTCTGGCCATTTGGGCATACGAAAAACTGTCCAAAGAGTTCACGAGGCAGTTTTCTTTCCCGAACTGCAAAAGTTTACTAGGGTGTACGTCGAGTCGTGCCCAACATGCCAATTTAATAATTATATTAATTTCCGCCCGGCCGGTTTCCCAAATAGTGTTAAATCAGAGTTCCCAAATCAAATAATAGGCATCGATTTACTGGGACCTTATCCTAGAAGTAAAGTTAACAAAAGCCGATATCTTTTAGTTATAGTGGACCATTTTAACAAATGGTTAGAGTTGATTCCTTTAAAACGCGCGTCTGCTAAAATTGTAGTAGATTCAATTTTAAATAAGTATATTTTAAATTTGTTAATAATATTTTTGAGGACATGTGTGCAAAACTGGGCATACGTCACCTAAAGATGGTCCCGTATCGTCCGCAGTCAAACATAGCGGAACGGGTTAATAGAAACGTAGTGAAAATCATTCGAAGCTATATTAAGAATTATCACTCTACCTGGGATAGCCAAATAAATGAATTTGCATTTGCCCCTAGAACGGCCAAACATGACACAAGGCAAAAAACACCCGCTGAACTATTTCTTGGACGAAAGATTTTGACACCGTTACACAAATTTTCTTTGTCCAGGAAAGGACAGAAGAATTTAAAATGAATGACATTCAGAAGTTGATACGGGAAGCGAGAGGAAATTCAGAAATAGCCCAGAGGAAACAACAATATTATTATGAACAAAAGCGAAGAGAGGTGAAGTATAAAGTCGGAGATGAGGTGCTGAAAGTCAAACGCGCTTTACAAATGCCCCAGAAGAAAAGGTGGGGAAATTTTTTCCGCGTTTTGAAGGCTCTTTCCTTATCAAGAAAATCACCCAAACGGTGGTAGTATTAAGGAAAAAACGGCGAGAAAATTACTGCCAATGGGGACCAGCTCAAACCCTACTATGACCGTAATAAAATGGAAATTTTTAAAGATTTTTTCCAGGATCCGGGGAGATGCACTTCCACGGAAGATGTACCTCAGCGGCAACAACAGGAACCAGCAACAATTGCAACGAAAGGCCAGAAGCAGAAAGGCCCCCCCTCAACAAAGTAGAAGAAAAAAGAAACGGAAAATCACCAGAGGAGATGGATTGAAAAGAAAGAACACGGATAATAGAAGTTCGACAATTAAAAAAAGACCAAAGCACAACGGACAAGGCCAGCCCAAAGTAGTCAAGAGGACAGCCGAAACGTCGGAAAGGAACCTGAGAAGCAAGCAGCCTCGGTTGCAGCCTGAGGATCAACGTCCGGAATACAGCAGGAAGCCGGAGCAGCGACGAACCAGGAACAGGCCCAGGAACAGAGGACCCTCCCGAACAAACGTCGAGCGAATCAACCGCCTGCCCAACGCAAGTATCTCCGAATGGAAAGAAGGACCCCTAAAAGGAAGGCGGAGGAACAACAAGAGGGAAACGGTCAGCGACCAAAGTCAAGGAGACTGGCCCAAGCTACAGTATTTCCAACTTTGAAGGATTGGGCCAAGAAAAGAATGGCTGACTACAACAAAATAAGTAGTACTTCTTATTCCAACGTTTAGTTAATTTTCGAGTATTACTGCAAGTTGCAGGGTCTCTTTTTACCTCAAGCGAGGTTGATTTTTACGCCAAGTGTGCGATAAATGATTACTTATCTTGAAAGATGTTTTTGTTTAAAATTGTAATTTTGCAAAGATTTAAAATTACTTAATGTTTGTAAAGTAGATTTTGAAGCATTGTGAATATATTAGTCTTGTAAAACCAATGAATCGCTGCGAAGATGTAAACTAAATGTTTTTGTATTATACTTTGTCGAAAGACTTGTAAATTTCTAGAATGAAAAGTCGGTAGAAGGAAAACACGATTTAGTCTACAGACTATTATTTCAGTGTAATGCGATGTTTCAGAAAAGAACTTTGAAAAAAAAAAAGAATGTGAAGCACTTGCTGTAAACTTAGAAATTTAACGTATTTATTGTATCTTGAGATTTGTATGCAATTGTTAAAAGTTTCATGAAATGTAACAAATTGGATTTATGGCATCAATGCACGTTAGGTGCAAAGTTAATTTTGAACGAAGCATTCTTTGTGCAGTCTAGGAATTGTATACATGAAAAGGCGAGATAGAAGTAATAGAATGCAAGTATTAGTAGGCTCTGTACCAAATACACTTAAAGTGATAGACATGAAGTTAGTTGGAACATCAGGTTTAGCGGTTATAGGGTGTCTTCTGAGGTCTCGATATGTCAAGTTCTAACTAATGTTAGTCGATCGTAGGTGGTAGAGTCGACCCCCCCGGGACAAAAAAAACCCGCTATTGCGGCTCGCTTTTCATCCAACACCGGTGGAGAGCATTGGGGGAAGAATTTAATTTTGCTTAAATGATAATGTGTGTGTGAGAATTTACACGGGTATGAAAAGAAGTCTGTTACCTAGAACTTAGTGTTATTATGTTATACTAAAATTTCTTTCCTTCCAGATTTTGCTGGAAGGATTCAGACGAAAGTAAAGGAATTACTGAAAACAGATGAAGATGTACGTAAAAATCAAGTTTTCGTCTGTAAATGGCCAAGAAATTCTATTTTGCTGTAAAGGTTGGCTTAAGTTAGGAAGAGTTAAATTTTGAGTATTTCTAGAATCGCAAAGTTTCAACATGGTCCATGTGGACCACAGTAGTTCAACTTTTGCCAATTCTGGCGGGAAGTATGTAAGGTTTTAGTTTAAACTGACAAAGTTTTATTTTTAATTTCCCTTTCCTATGATTTCTTATTTCAACTTCCCGTTAGAATGAGTGCGCGTTTCAGCTTTATGCTAATTTGCAGTGGAGCCAAATTTGGTATTTAAAAGGGTTAGCGAGGAACTTCTCAGTGTGAGATAGCTTTGAGTCTCAGATCACTGCTGCTCTGTTCGACGTTCGCCTGACTAGCTAGTAATTAAATTCTAAGCCTTATTCTAAGCCTATTACTTATTGAAATAATCAAAGTGCGTTAGTATTAGCTAAATCTTGCTACGCACCATTGATCGTTTATCATAGAGGCCAACCTCGCGTTTATAGTTCTGTGATCAACGACTACTTAAATTTCTACTTAACTTTAGTTTAAATTATTTGATTGTTCAGTTTAGACCTAAGTGCGGCCATTATTTTCTATTTTCCCTCCCGAGTTGGGAAGTGGCTGTACATAATTGTGGTTTAATAAAAGAGGATTTTAAATCCTTCTTACGTGCAGTTATTCTACCACTTAACCACAGAACATAGCTGCATTCAGCTCCCTGTTCAAGATCAGCACTTCGACTACCTCACCAATATGTTCGCCAACAGTATGTATAGAACACTCAGTCCTGACAACTGATGGCAACAAATAGTACATCCTCCTTTTCATTGATTACTTCACCAAGTGGCCTGAAGCATATCCTATTCCTGATCAAGAGGCTATCACGGCAATAGAGGTAATGACACAGCATTGGATTTCCAAGTACGTAATGCCTCTTCAGTTACATTCCGATCACGGTGGAAATTTTATCTCGGCTGTAATTGAATAACTCTGCAAACTACACGACACAGACAAAACCGACGAGATACTGGAAAGCTGGCGATGGTTTTGGCGACTAAGTTTGTTCCCAAATGTAGTGAGAAATCGCCAGACCTGGCGAATATTTGGCGACATTTGGGTCCGGCTGGGGTACATTTTGGTACGACCCAAGCCAAAATCTCACAAAATAAAAAAGAAAGAAGTAGAATATGAGGATCATCTTGTGGAAACCTATCATCGGGATATCTAAGGTAGATATATGTAGTGATTCTACAAAAGCAAGATGTACAGTTGGGTGATTCTTCGAAATTTGCCACACAACAGTTAAATAATTAATGGAAGACTAGACAAAACGTCTGGCATGTCTAAGATGTACTGTAAATTCATGAATGAATGTGAAACCTTAGGACCTGCATAATATGCTAAATATATGATACCCCACCATGGAGTTTATACAGCAGACAACAATACAACTAAGTTACACGTGGTATTCCACGTTTCGGCTCCTTCATCACCTGGTTTTTCATTAGACGACTATTTGATGACAGGCAGTGTGGTGCCAGAAAACCTGTTCTCTATCCTGTTACGATTTAAAAATCCCAAGGTGGTGTCCACTGCTGATATATGCAAAATGTATTGGCTGATTCGTATTAATTTTGGGCAGTGTAAACTTCAAACATCCTTTCAAAAAATACATTGAATGATACATCTAAACTTTATCAATACTTACCGTAACATACGGACAAATCAGCGCCTTACTTAGCAAGAAGGGTTCTGAAGCAATTAGCCATAGATGAAAAAGATTGGCTTCTGAAACAACACTCAATGAATTTTGTGTTGATGACATTTTGTCTGTCTCCTAAGGATGTCACCTCTGCTGTAGAATTGCAACGGCAAAAAATAGCTTTATTAGAATTTGCTGCAAAAAATGAAATTGCACAAACGGTGCTCAAATGAAAGAATACTTTTAAAGTAAGTTCCATTCAAAAACAAGAGTATCATTTTGAAGAATCTTCAGGAAGCACAATAAAGACTCTGACTTTAAGTTGGAATCCATATGAAAACTCTTAATTTCACTGTGAATCGTTCATCTAACATGTGCACTAAACGTTCAGTATTAGCAGAAATTGCTAAACTGTTTGATCCTTTAGGTTTTCTGGTACTTTTATTGTTATTGGGACCTGCGCACAAAGATGGTTTTGCAAAAGCTGCGGCTTTTACATCTAGAGTTCGGCGATCTACTTCATTTGAAGGAGCTACAAGAGTGGGAGACATTTCCTTAGAGTGGGATGTGCCTTACCAGAGTTGAGATAAATCAAATTTCCTCGCTACACTTTAACAGAATCAATTAAACAAACGGAGCTCCACTCTTTCGGTGATGCTTCAAAGTTATTTCCGTTGTGCCTCTGAAACTGGAGAAGTGACTGCTTTGCCGGAAATCTCGAGTACCACCTTTCAGAGTCATAGCCATTTCTCGTCTAGAGTTCTGCGCTGGAAAGCTCGTTTTAAAACTTGTGTCGAAGGTAATATCTTTAAGTTTAGATTGACAACACTATTCTGTATACAGATTTAACAATAGTGTTAGCCTGGATTACTACATCTACTCGTTTTCTAAAGGCATTCGTGTCAAATGGAATAGCGCGTATCCAAGAGCTAACGAAAGCTTTCTCCTGGCAACATGTCAGAAAAGCAGACAGTCCTGCTGACCCGAGTTCTCTGGTTTGATGCCCAAACATATTATTGATAAATCTTTATGGTATCAAGGAGCAAATTTTCGCCATCAAAAGGTCATCAATTACAACAGTGTCAACAACAGCTTAGAAAGATCAAATGAAAACTACGCGCTCGAACTTAAAAATGTTTCTAATTCTTCAACTTAAAAATGTCTCTAAGTAGAGAGAAATAATGTTTCTCTCTACTTAAAAATGTTCTTTAACTCTTAACAGCTCGTTTTTAGACTCTTTTCTCAGCATTACAAATTGCTATGTTAATTTAACGAATGTTTCTGCTTAGGTTTTAAGACTTAAAAGGAATTGCAGATCCAAGAAGAAACAGCTACATCACCTACTGGTTGATCAGGTCTCTTCATCTGAAAATGTGGTGAAGTGAGCGTGTGATAATTGGACGTAATCTTACTAGAAGGATCACTAGAGAATGCATAACGTGTAACAAACTAAAACTAGTACTACTGGATCAAAGATAGGTAATTTTACATTAGAAAGACTAAATCCTTCCTTTGCATTTAACCATGCTGGTATTGACTTTTTGGGCCCTTTTGTATAGAATATACAAATTATAGGAAGGGCGTATTATACAAAATTTATGTCAGAATTTCTGTTTGCTTCTTGACTCGTGCTGTCCATATAAGAATTTGTCTACGAAGTCATTGATTACAGCCTTCAAACGATTAATTTATAGAAGAGGGAAATGTGCCTCCATATTTAGCGACAATGCTCGAAATGTCGTTGGGGCTAACAAAGAACTTAAGCGACCCTATAATTTGGCGAAATATCCCGATGAATTCTTAACTACACTGGTTATCATAAATTAAGGAAAAATCACAAAATTAGCGATAACTCCCTCAAAAATAAGCCAAACCAAGCCAATGACTTCCAGGCATCATTTGCCTGCAGAACTACGATGGAGAGCCATTGGGAGACTAGATGCAGGACAAAGTGAAACAGAAGTGGCCAGATGGCTAAATGTGAGTCCTTTTGTGGTTCATAGACTTTGGAGGCAATTTCAAACCACAGATTCGGCATCTAGGAGGTTCAGCCAAGGACGGCCAACTGATACGACGAGCGCCGATGGCCGATATTTGACATTATGTGCATGCAGGAATAGAACCGCTATTTCGACTCTTCTTAGATCCACCCTTGCTGCAGCCACCGGAAGGTTGGTGTCAATGTCAACTGTACGTAGAAGGCTTCACGAAGGTGGTCTGTATGCGAAGCGACCAGCCATTTGCGTGCCGCTCAAATCACGCCATAGGACGGACAGTTTGCAGTGGGCACGACAACATGTCCACTGGACGCCTGATCAATGGAGGGCTGTTCTCTTTACGGATGAGTCCAGGTTTAGTGTAGAAAGCGATAGTAGGCGTTATTTGATATGGAGAGAAAGAACCTGAAACCCGTTATCACCCGTCAAACAACCGTGAAAGAGATGCATACGGAAGAGGCAGTATCTGTTTTTGGGGTGGCATCTCTTTGGGTGGACGCACAGACCTCCATGTCTTTCCAAGGAGAACCGTCAATGCTCAAGTTTATAGAGATGACATACTTGATGCTTATGGCGCCCATATGCCGGGGCAATAGTTGATGCTTTCCTGTTACAGAACAACAATGCAAGACCACACAGGGCTTGCATCGTAGATGATTATCTTCAACAGGAAACAATTATGGGCATGGAGTGGCCAGCTCGATCCTCGGACTTGAATCCTATCAAGCATGTTTGGGATGCTTTAGGAAGACGTCTAGCTGCTCTCAATCCGCCCCCTCAGACCCTTGCCACGCTTGCAACTGCTTTGCAAGAGCAATGGCTGTCACTCCCTATGGAACTGATAGACCGCATAATTGAAAACACTATACATCGCTGTATGTGCTCTATTTCTTCTATAGGCGATCATATTCCATATTGAAGGTAATTTTCCTAAAGCAAACTGACACCTTTCACAAGTCCTTGTATGACGGCTATCGGTATTTCTTTCCGCTCGGCTTGGAGAAGACATGTACGTTCCGTCACTGATATTGGACGGTTGTTGGAACCCTTACTAGGCGATCCAACTCGTCCTAGAGGTTCTCAAGAGCGTTCAGATCTGGGCAGGTCAGTCCACTCGATACTAATCCATGGTGATCATCACACTAATCTATGGTGGACCTCGCAACATGACAGCTGGGAATGTCAACCTGAAAGTAACATGGGTCGAACCCGTAAAACTGTCCCAACGCAGGAAGCACACTGTCATCCAAAATAGAGCAGTAGGCGTCGGCGTTGAGTTTAGCATGAATTTGGATCAAGAGTTTAGTCCATACCAGGGAGATACACCTCCAGATCATAATTCCACCTCCGCTAAACTTTACTGAGGACACTGGCAGGAAGCATTCTCCAGGTAGACGCCAGACCCAAACCCTGCCATCCGAACTGAAGAGAATGAACCTTGATTCGTTGCTCCAGAGAAACCGCTTCCACTTATCAACGGTCCATTGTCCACGAGCTTTGCACCACATTAACCGAGCAGTGCGGTTAGACTTTGTGATCAAAGGTTTATGGGCGGCAGCACGACCTTGAAATCCGCGTGGATGTGCTTTCTAACGGACGGAATTCATTGAAAAGACACACGTGGTTGCCTTTTGAAACTCTTTGAGCATGTGGGCCATCGGTTGGGTGGGGTTCTTCCGAATTTCTCTGGACAGCACCCGTAGACCCTGTCTCCCAGTTTCGTGGGTCTGCCAACTCGTGGCACATTCCGGCAATCCCTGCTCACCTTTCACTTCTGAATCACATCAGATGTAGTAAGCCTCTCAAACTGTCATGCAGCGCATCAGATGTAGTAAGCCTCTCTATCAAAACTAACTGTAAAACAGAGTTTACAAGCAGGAGAAGGTCTTTATGAACCTCACAGTCTCATACAGCCTATATACAAAAAAATAATTGTTGTTGTTTCTTATGCTCACTTGTCTGAGGTAGTCCTTATGATTCTTTGTGGCAAGGAGCGCTAGATTACGCCTGCCGTTGGCAACAGCCTTGAGCGCCTAACAGGTGGCAGTGAGATTTGGCTCAGTTCCACCCCCAATTTTGATGGAGAGCACCCCGAGGGGACAGGTCCGAGGGTCTCCCACCCCTCTTCCCTTCCACCAAGCCACACGAGAGGACTTTCGGCTCGCCGCATATTTACAGTGTCGCCATGCCGCACGACACTATACATTTACAAACATCCATGCCTTCTCCGGGATTCTAACCCGGACCCTTCGGCACGGCAGTCAGCGACGCTAACCATGATACCGTTTGGGCGGCACAAAAAATAATGATATTTTAAACATGATGCATAAAGCGGAGTTAGAATCACGGATGTAAATAATAAAAGAAAAAGTGACGAATTAAAAGCGTCATAAAACACAAAGTCTGTAGCAGTTTCTCACTCCTGCTTTGCAAAATGTGGAAAATAGTATAAATTTGATGGAATTTTAAAATTCTAAACGAAGTGAAGTTCTTCATCTTATGGAAGAAAAGGTTAAAGAAAATAGTTCACATTAGAGGAGCAATCTTCGTATTCAAGACGAAAAATAAAGTTATTTTGCTCGGCGTAGTTTACGCGGAAGCCATTGATATGTTAATTAAAAAAATGAAGACTTCAAAGTAAAAGATTAAAGTTGAAGTTGTTCTGGGAAACTACTCATTGACTTAGGGGTAGGATTGAATAAATATACACCATTACGTGATTTTGCTTCTAAAAGCCTTAAAAGCAGCCAACGCGCTCGCACGCACAGAAAAAAAATCGATGAGAAAATGAATGTTTTCGGCGGGCTATGTTCCCCGTTTATGGGACAAGTGGGAAACAATTCGCATTATACACATTTAAAAATTATAATTTTTTTCTTGTATATTTATTATAACTTTTATGCGACCAAATCAGAAGATATTAACATATTCAACAGAGTAATCTAAGTATCAATATGTATTCTTTTACTCGAGATTTAATACTTTATCTTTTAGGGTTTAGAGAAATTATAAGGAAAAATACATTATTTTACTTTCTTTAAATCTGGAGGTGTAGTCTCACTATTGTTTACTTAAATGCTTTCCTAGGCCTAACGTTAAAAAGACAGCCAGCGTAAATTTATTTGCAAACCCTGCTTGCTATTCTTTTGCAATGATAATTCTCTTTCAAGACACAAGAATTGTGCAATCTTAAGAAAACATTTAAGTTATAAACGCAAGCCCAAATGAAAAGTTGATAACTCTAAAAAAATACCAAGCATTCGTTGAATATTCCTTCTATTACCTACTGGATTTTTAATGCATTGATCATAAAGTGAACACTTC
The DNA here is from genome assembly GCA_000611955.2 of Stegodyphus mimosarum. Lineage (NCBI taxonomy): Eukaryota > Metazoa > Arthropoda > Arachnida > Araneae > Eresidae > Stegodyphus > Stegodyphus mimosarum. The sequence goes on from KK122368.1 coordinate 52,722, forward strand.
TGAACGAAATCACAGCACTTCATTTACGAATATCTAGTAAATTCATATCATAGTAAGTTCTCCTGTTATGCTGCATATAATAATAATCTGCACTAGAAATCGCCAGTAACCTCCTGAGGTTTGGATGCACATCGAAAATTTATGGATTGCTTAAGACAAGAACAGCTTACAGAAAATATATACAAGAACCCTAAGCTGATGTTAACTCTTGATAGTATGACGCAATAACTGCATAAAAGAACATAGAAATGCTATTTATGCATTTTGCTAACACTTCGAATCTAAAAGTATGTAGTTATGATCACTTTACTGCTACATACAAATGACCTGACCCTCTGTCATTCAGTTTGAAACACCAATTTCCATTACAGTATTTTTTTACAAAATCTATGGTTATGATTATTATCTTTGTATTCCAAACTTAACATTTCACGATACACTCATACATTTAATTTCTAAGAACGAAGAAATATTTTTTTTTTTTTTGCCAAGAACGTTATTCAGAAATTAAGTTTAACTTTCATTGCTGCTTTTAGATTTATGCCGGCAAGTCTAGAAGTGCTGATACAGAATTTGGCTAATGATATGTTTATACAACCAGAAAAATATTTTTCTCGAGACAAATTTCTTAAAAAAAAAATAATTACTTCTTCTTAAAAAAAGGGATTTACCCATTTAATTACATGGATGATACACGAATATTCAGGATAAAAGCTTACCATCAGAAAAAGAAAATTAATCTTTTAAACGAGAAGTATATATCAGAAAATGACTATGAGAATTTAAAATAAGTCTAGAATAATTTTACTATAGAAGATATGGGACAGTAATCCAATTAGTGTGTCACAACTTATGTGTTTTTATTATATGACGCTTTCAAGCAATTCAACTAAACTTTGCTTGAAAATATACGAATTGGAATCTGCATGCTATTTGACCTAACCGGGCTACTCTTGGAATGCGATGTTTAAATACATTCAAGTCAATTGGTTTGGTTTATTTGATTACGGCAAAGCACTAGAGGGCTGTCTGCCTACAGGGAGGGATGCCTTTATGCAAAACTTTCTACGGTAAATTCGCTCACATATACATTCCACATGGGAAAACTACGAAAACGTGCATGCAAGCCAGCCCATTCGCCGGGATACGAACCCCGGACGGAGATAATATTGTTCAGATACTTTACTCTCGGCCGCTGGTGAGCAATAGAATTATTTGTTGATTACGATACGTGGTTTTTATTGAACAAAGAACCCCAGGCGGAGTATCACAATGCTTTAAATGCTACTGAAGAACCAACTAATAAGTATATACTCGAATATGATGCTATGAAGGATCTGCTTATATATATATATATATATATATATATATATATTTGGATGCGAATAAGTCTTCGGTTGGTTCACGTCCTAGAAATTACCTCATTAAAAAAATGAATTATCAGTGGCATATTATACAAGATACTGATTCTATTTCTGATCAATCAAGTGAATATATCCTCGAAATAGATTTAGATTATCCATAGTAGTATATTCATGTTGCACATACTGGCCTTTCTTTAGAATCGGTAAATATCGGGGCATCAGGATCTACGAAAAAGCGTCTGACCTTAGGACAACAACTAAAGTACGTGCTTCATTGGAGAACCTTTAAACAATAAATGTCTTTAGTCATGATTTTTAAGACCATTCATTAAAATTTGTACCAAAATTAAAAAGCAAAGTAATAATAAGAACTACAATATGAATAATCGGAGTGTTTGAAATATTATAAAGACCTTAATATAGAATTTAATTCTAAAATAATTGTTTTGAAAAAGATTTCTTTAAATTTATTAACATTGTGACATTTGGAGAAATGACTGTGAATATTCGCAAAAAAATGGATTTTTACTTTGCAACAATAGAAAAACAGAAGAAAAATTTGTGTCTGCTCGAAATTTCAAATACAAAATAGTTTTTCTCTAGCTTGCATTTCACACACAGAATGTAAAATTAACTTTTTAGTAAACCAATACGTCCAGCAGTGGCTGAGTGATTAAGACCGCTGAATACTGGGGTCCGACCTGATTTGGGTTGGATGCCCGGAGAATGGTTTGGCCGCCTGGTTGATTTTCGTGGGTTTCCCCATGTATAAGGCAATAGGAGCCACTTTGCTTCAGAAAGTCCTCCACGAAGGCATCCCTCATTTTAGACAGATATAGTGCCTTACCATATTCAAATAAAACCCTAACAAACCAACATGTGCTGAAATGTCAATATTATACACTAAAGAATGATTTTCACTAAAAGCAGATGAAAAGTTATGGCGATAACACAGCGTTTGTGAATTTAGTATTTCTGCACTGACGTAGATTCCTTATGAAGATTTAAAACACATAGTTTCGGAATTCCGAGTTTGGTTTATTTCATTACGGCAGAGCACTCAAGGACTATCTGCCTAAGGGGAGAGATGCCTTCGGGCAGCACCTTCTAAGGGAAACTGGCTCGTATACACATTACAGACGAGGAAAACTACGAAAATGCCCATGCAGCCAGCCCGTTCGCAGGATTCGAACTTCGGACCAAATTATCAGTGTTCAGCGATTTTCCGCTCGGAATTCTGAGAGTTGATAAGAAAGTGCTTGGAAAAATAAAGGTCGAAAATCATGAGAAATTTGTGGAAAACATTTTAGGTCTAAGTCGAAAAGATTTCATTATGGAAGATGGTGTCCACACATTACCTCAAGATTATTATCAAAGTTTATGTAGCTCTGAAAATTAATTTTTCATGTGATAATTAATAACGATTTTATGATAATGTTAAGTAAAAATTCATCTATGACGATGCAAATTAGTCAGATTTTTTATGACAAGGGAGATAAATATATAATTCACTATTAGTTATAAACAAAGACATAGATGACAGCACACATGCATCGAAAATAAGTTTAAAGAAAAATGATTAAAATGACTTACAAAAACTATTTTGCAACGTTAGTATAAAGAGTAGAAGGCACTATACAATATCCAACATTTCAAGAAGGTAACAGTTTTCATATTTAACAATTATAGGAAAACACGGGGAGTACAGGGGAAAAAAAACGCACAGCCATATAAAAGATGCAGAAATTGAGGAATTTGCCTTATGTAAAAAATGAGAGAACAGAAAATTAAAATATGATAAATTAAATAATAATGTGAAAATGGTTAAAAATATTAAAAAAATTAACCTTAAGATTAAAACCTTAAAATACTTTGAAAATTCTCTTGAGTGTTAAAACCGGCGAGCATGGCGAAGAAAAAAACGAAAAATAATAAAAGTTAACTATTACAATGCGCCGTGCGCCGGGTTGAAATCGCGGAGGAGGCACACATGTAATTTATCCGTCGCTTCATAGAATGCAACGGTGGACCACCTATTGGGTGCCTTTGATACCAAAATAAGAACATGTAACACGAACATGTAAGTTTTCTTTAAAAATCACTTCAAGAAAATATCATCCCCCAGAAAAAGTCTATACTGCGTGCGTAATACAATACCTGTTTAAAAGTTGCAGACCTCTAGAATAAAATGTATGCATTTAAGTGCCATTCAGTATGGAATAACATCTTTAAAGATAAATCAAAAATCAAAAGTCAATTCAAAATATTTTCATATAAATATTATAGAGTTGCCATTCATTCCTTGTTGAAATTTCTAGAATTTTCATTTAAAAGTAGTGTAATTCAGTGGCGTAGCGGGTGGGGTGCAAGGGGTCTATCATAGCCCGGGCGCCGCTCCCAAAGAGGCGCCAATTTGTCCATAAGACAAAGAAGATTTTCCAGAAAATTTTAGTTTTTATTTTGATATACTTCTAGGAAATAAATTTTTAATTAATAATTATTGTACTAAAATTAATTATTTCCTTTCTTGATTTGTCTGATAAAATATATTATAAATAATGTTTGCAGTAAATCAATCAAATATCTCCGGATGCAAAACGTTCTTCGTTCTAACTGAACACTTTATGCACGATGAGCCGTCAATCGCGTGTGCGTGTCGTGAACGCGTGATGTGTCACCAGACGCGTGTGTGTGTGTCTTTCGTTCGGGCTGCGCGTAAGCTAATAAAGCCAGGGCACCTTGAAGCGATTTTTTTCAAAATTCGAATGAGTTCTTTATTTTATGTGTTTGATGAAATCTCATCATTTTGAGACATTATGGTCTACAGGAACAATGGCATATCAGCAACAATGGCTATGATCTACAGGAACAATGGCATATCAGCACTATTGCCAGTCAAAAAAATGAAGGAGAAAATCAGCGTTTTAAAAGTTTTTAATTAATATCTCTGATTTTAGCTTTTTTTTTTTTGGAAAAAAGAGGACGTCGACCTTTTCCAGGACCCAAAAAAGAACAGTACAAAATTTGGTGACGATAGCTATAGTAGTGACTGAGTTATTGGCGAACAAACACACAGACCTTTCTCGCTATGCTTCGTCTGCTGACTGTTTTCTCTTGAAAATAAGAGATAAATATTATTAATTATACTTTCCTTTTTCATAATTTTTTTGTGCTTCTTTCACGTTATTTATTGCTTATTTCACTGTTTTTAAGATACTGAAAAGTTTTGCGCGATTTGTTTTTAGGAAACAAAGTTCTTAACTTCCTTTATACCATTCGAATTCTTAAGATTTTGCAACGGGAAGTTGGTTAATTTATTTATAAGGATAATTAATATTTGTGTTAAGGGATATTGCTTATTTCATTGTAATTTTTTATATATAGTGAAATAAATATTGTGAAATATTTTTATTAAACGAAACACCCGTTCAGCTCATTTAAAACGATAACAAATAATAGTTACTAGAGTCTTTTATTGAATTGTAAGCCCTTCGGCTGCCAAGCAAAAATTTAATAATCAACTAATAAGTGACATAAAAAAGAAATAAATATTAAGGACTTTTATTTGATTCTACTTCTCATATAAACAAATTTCGCAAATCTTCAGGTATGTAGGTATTGATTTTACCAGCAGAAATGTTTTTATCAAATAATCTTTTTTGGGGATTTATAGAAATACATGCTAAACATGCAACATCAATTGATTCGGTTATTAATTTATGGCAAAGCACACGAGGGCTATCTGCCTAAGGGGAGGGATGCCTTCGTGGAGGACTTTCTAAGGGAAACTGGCTCGTATACAAGTTACACATGGGGAAAACCACGAAAACGCCCATGCAGCCAGCCCGTTCGCGGGATTCGAACCTCGGACCGAACTACCAGTGTTCAGCGTCTTTACCGCTCGGCCGCTGGTGGGCGCAACATCAATTGAAAACACAATTTTAGAAAAAGTAAATTCCGATCAGATTTCATTAACAAACTCTAGATCACAATACTATATAACGCTGCCATGATGTCAGGTCACATATCTGGAAGTCAACAAAGAATTATGGAAAAATATAATGAAGCATTTATAAAGTATTTTGTCCCTTCTTCCAGCATGTCTTCGTGTTGTAACGGCAGCCCTTGGCGCTTCTTCAAGAGTTTAGATTGGAGTCCCGGCAAGGGCAATGCTCATTTTTCATGTACTCCTGCTTCAAATAACCTAATGACTCTATACATTATTTGTAAAATGTGATTATCACTCACTAAATTTAGGAGGGGTTACCGCAGCTAAGGAAGATCCAGTGTTGTAACATGCTTTGGAATAACTGAAAACATATATCTCTTTTTCTCACGTTTAACATTACGATGAGAATTAAATGCTTTAAAGAAAACTGCTAAACATGAATCTGAAACAAGATGGAGTGCCAGAGCACAAGCGGTTAGTGTTACTGCCGATGGGCTGGAAGAGTTAGTAGAACTATTTAGAAAAATTAGCAGAGAACAGTTCTACCACAAGTGAAGCCACACTTTTATTGCAAAATATACTGAACTTTAATTTCATAACTTATTAAGTCCATTTCTGGCATGAATTCTTGATCGAGTGCAGCTCAGATTACAAGATCCTAAAGTAAATTTTAGAGGAGACTTGAATGATCTTGAACCATTAGCGACTGAACTCGTAGAAATTCGAGACGAGATCTGTGAAGAGGCAATAGAAAAAGCTAAGCCTCTGTGAAAAATGGGGTATTGTACAATATCCGTGTTAGAAGACGCCGAAAAATGCCTGAAAAAGCGTTCCTCATCGTCTGCAGTGGGAAATAAGTACAAGTAAAGTTATACAACTAATGCAATCTTAATTCTAGATGTGGATATTCATATGATGATTCCAGATGTGGATGTGGATACAACTATTCAAATTAAATATTCTGGAATATTCACCCATAATATGCGCCGATATTATATGCCTTATTTTATCAACAACCATCCTTGCTGCCGTCTAAAGGCATTCTGAATAAGCTAATAGGGTTGCCGTAATATCTGGCTCCCTTCAAGTGCCAGTGAAGATTTTTAATCTTCAACAAGCTGTGAACGTTCGTTCAGAAAATTAAAATTAATCTTGGTATAACTACGATCAGCGATGAGACAAGATCGTCAAAGTGACCTAGCATTTCTAAATGTGGAAAGAGGAAAATTTGAGATGATCGACTTAATCAATTTCCAAATCCACCAATCAAAATTGGTATAACCATAAAAAAATTATTACAAATGCATGTGCCGTGACAATAACATTATATAAATGATCATCTCCTAACAATCTTCCAGTTCGTCCTAATTCAGTTCGAATAATTATTCTTATTGATGTTCCTACTATTGCAGATCAAGCACCAAAAATTAAATATAATGTTCCAATATCCTTATGATTAGTTGAATAAATTCATCGCAGTAACTTAGTTTATAAAAACATTAAATTGCAAATTTAAAAATCTTTAAAATCAATTATGATGATGAACTGTAAATTCATATTTGCTTACCACTTTTAACCTTGAAAGCTAATAGAATTATTTTTCTTACTATTCTACAACATTCTTAATGTTAATCCTCCTATTAATCCAATAAATACACCAGCCAACCCTACTCCATCAAACTTAGAATTCTTATAAAATCCCTTTACATTTCACTTTTCCTCCATTTTTATTCCTAAAATTGAATCATATACAACCCGAAGATAAACATAAAATATTACTACTGATAATATAATTATTAATACCAAAATAGTATAATCACAATCTATAAATCTTATTAAAGCTCATCATTTAAAAAAAAACCCAATAAAGGTGGCATACCACCTATATTTATTATTCCAAATACCAAAAATCATTTTTTCTTTATTTCTATCAAATCTCTAATTCTGATAACTTCCTCCTCAGCTAAAACTCAAACCACTCTTATTAATACAAAAGAATATATAATTAAATAATATATTCATATTCCTGTTTTTTCAACTTGACATAAAATTCAATATGTATGAAGTAATTGATAAATTAAGGCAAGAAAAATGTATACGTAGTAAATAATTCAATATGTATGAAGTAATTGATAAATTAAGGCAAGAAAAATGTATACATAGTAATTAACTGTATTAATGTATTACAATACAATATTATTATATTATTAATAATAAATATATCTACTTATATACATACTTTTTCGTAGTTTAAGAATTGTACGTTTATTAAAACAATTATACAAATATGTAAAATAAATAATACCTTTCTAACTAACTCTAGATGAGCGTATGTCTGATTTTTCCACTGACACAGACATATTTCCGAATCCAATCCTAGACTTGAGTTTTTTAACTACATTTTTTATCGTAAATTTAAAGCCTGAGACTGTTATCCCGAAAAAAATGTATACAATTTATTCCGAAAAACTGTATAACATTTTGTAGAAGTGTAGTTAGGTACTGACTATTCGTAATGTATTACAGAGTATTTCAAGGCTGATACTATTATTATTTGTATTATATTCTTATTGAGTATATCCTATATATTTATTACTACGTTTTTCGAGGGGGGCGCCAAAAATGTATCGTGCCCCAGGCGCCAATTATGCTCGCTACGCCACTGGTCCAATTTAAGTATCAACAGCTCTGCAGTCTTCTGAAATTTGAAAGAATTCTGAACCGAAAACTTAAGCAGTTTTATTATTTAGTAAACTTTAACAAGCTTAGCTAAATCGATAGTTTTAGCAACTTGTAGGGTTGTACTTAATCTGATGCTGCGAAGTAGTTAGTCCAAAAGCTCTAACAGACGTCACACGAATTATCGCTACGTCTGAAACAAAGTCGCGAAAAGGTTAAAATAACCTTTTTACTGAAACAGAATTTAGAACACAAGCGCATTCTCGTTTGCTAGAATAAAAGGCCATAACTCGTGGTGATGTAACTAAACAAATAGAACAGTCAAATTGAAATCGAAAGCACTACTAGAACAGAACTACAAGAACTACATAATTACATATTACTAGAAACGGGCTCACTACTCTATAGCAGGGGTGGCCAACTTTTTTGTGTATAAGATCTACGTTTTATCTTAAAAGTGTGTCGCGATCGACTTGTTGTCACAGGTTTAGTTTAAGGGGGGGGGGAGAGGGTGTAAAATACACACAATGTTTATGCACTGTGTTTCAGTATAAATTGTATTCCAGCGAGTTATGGGTAGATAAGTAAAATATATGTTCAAAACTATTTTTTAATTTTTTAAATCACCTATTAAATTTTCGAGATATAGGCTCATGAAGAAAATAAATTTCCAGACCCACCTTTTAATAGCATCATTTCGTACTTGCGGTGCCTAAAATATTCGATTTTCCTACACTTTTTCAAGATAGATTTATGCTAACTTAAAATGCAATTTATTTTTTTTTAATCTACTGCCATGTATAAGTTGTTGTACTATTTGTTCGTTAATATTAAAAGTTGTTATAAAAATGCATAGTATGGCTGATATAATTTGATTTCAATATTTCACTTTCACATTTTTTTTGGACCAGGAGAATTTGTCATGAAAGAATAACATGGCTTACCTTTTGCTAATCTATCAATAGCTCGTTGCGAATACCTCGTACTGAAATATAGATATAAAGTTTATCTTACCTACGTAAAAAACAACAACAATAATTATTTCAAGATCCCAAAAACTCACGTCAAAGGAAGAAAAATAACATGGATAATTATTAACAATATTTATTAATTCAAAGTATCTACAAATAAAGACAGATTTAGAATTTACTTTTGTTGCCTTAACATCAATGGGAAGACTGAGTTTGCATGTCCCTAGCCGAGGAATCATAATTAGGTGTGTATCCCGACAAAGATAATAATAATAATGAGTCTTCAGTATGGGAATCAGTCAGGAAAGAACATTGTTTAGTCTTCGTTAGTTTCAAGTATGAAAATGCCAATTCGCGTAAGTACGTAAATCCGAAACAAGAATAGATATATTCGCTACATTTGATGATATTGGGATATTTTTCTCGGTAGACATATTTCCAAAAATATTCTTCAAATTTTCGAGCTTGTAGGATTAAGTCTGTTTGTAAAATTATAATTTCATTTTCTAATGCCTTTTGATCCATATGAAATATGTCTGAAATTTTTGGCTAATGCGTTTCACACTTAACTCTTTTTTTAAAGCGAAAAGCTATGAATTCCACAATATCTTTAATTTTTTCAAAATCCTGGAATTTTATCTCTAAACCTTCAATTACTTTTTGGATTTCCGCGACCCATTTGTCGATCTTCTAATTAATGTTTTTATGTTTTTGTAGGTTATCCGCCATATTTGGAAAATGATTCAGATTATTTTGTTGCAAATCTTCTATTAGCAAATTAAATTTTGTTTTATATGCGTCTATGCAGCTGATCATATCAATTACTGTTTTTGCTTACCTTGTAATTCTGAATTTAAATGACTTAATATTGAAGCAAAATCTGTAAGAAATGCGCTCGCTTTCTTACTGATTTTTTACTTTGGAAGTCACTAAGCCAAGTTTTACCATTTAAATTTTAACAGTTTCCATCTTGCTCGTAAAGGAAATCTATAATTTCAGGAAATAAATCACGAAATCGCTGCAAAAATTTACCTCTACTTAGCCATCTGACATCGGTATGTAGTGATAATTCAGGCCTCCATCGAGTTGCAGTTGGAAGAGAGCCGTTTGAGGGAACTTCCTCGAATTGAGTTAACAATTTTAAATGCTATGTCCGTTACCTCTTTTGTGTTTAGTCTCTTGCTAGCTAACACTTGCTGATGAATTATGCAGTAATAGCTTAAAAAGACAAGGAAATCATCTTCCTTTTGATATAGGGCTATAAATCCATTTATGCTACCTATCATTGCAGCTGCGCCATCCGTTGTTATTGACACTAATTTAAAAAGGGGTACTTTCAAATCATTGAGCAAGTTTTTTAAGGCTTTGAATATGTCTACACCTCTAGTCCTTTCCTTCAAAGAAATCATACCCAACAATTCTTCTTCAGATGTAAAATCCTTAAAAACCATTCGAAAGAAAACAAGTAATTGTGCCGTATCACTTATATCTGTCGATTCATCACACTGAAGGGAAAAACAAGAATATCTATTAAAACCCTCTAACCAGCAAGGCCGTATATATAGGGTCCAGAATATTTTTGTGATATGTGTGAGAATGTATATATACGGGCATATTAAAATATGCCAAAGAAATTAAGGCAATATATTAAAAGTACACAAATCTAGGTACAAAATACCAGAAGAGTTTTTACATTAAATCAAGAAAATAATTTTTTTTATAGTATTTTTAGGAAATTTGTGCTTTCTTAGTGAAACCCCCGCCGGTTAGAGGGTTATATCATCATGTAACTGCTCTTTTACATTCCCACTCATCCTTTTAATTCGTCGCATCACTGTATTTCGAGACAATTGTAGATCTTGAATTGCAGCAACAATTTCAACTTAAAATCGTTAAAAAGTGAATCTGTAATTTCTAAAAAATTTTCCTTTACAAATTCACCGTCGGAAAATGACTTAAATTTTTTTGCTAAGAGATAGCTTAGCTTGAATGATGCAGTTGTTACTGCTTCAACCTTGGCTTTTTAAAAAGGCTTTGCTGATTTGTTAATTGAGCTTTAAGATCCCTAACTTTATCTTTTCTCAGTTCAGAATTTGGTGGATAATCTGTTTGATACTTATTATGTAAAACTAAAAAATGTCTTTCCAGATTACCCTTTTTAGCAATGGCTACTGAGGTAAGGCATATTAAAACAACAACATTCAACATTGTAAAAAAGTATTGAGTTCTCATTTTTCATTGAAGTGATAAGTTTTCGATTTCTTCGATTTAGTACTCATGTTCATGGCTATACTAGAATGCAGAGAAATATGACAATTTAAAGAATAAATATTTTTTCTGAAAATTCAAAACTCATGAATTGCGGTTATTATCTCCATTACATTGAAAGAAATGATAACAATACTGCATACTATGATCGGACACAACAATACAAGTGTATTAAAATCTAATAAAGATGTATTCAAATTTATAAGAAGTATGTTTAAGTTACAATATATTCATTACGGTTTAAATACTGAAATCTTAATTTAAATAGAATTATTGTTATTCCTAATATATTTGTAATAGTGTCCTTTATTTTTCTCTCAGTGTAATAACCGCAGTTTAGAGTTCTGATGCCAAGAATGCTCACTTATCAAGTAAGTAGATATGTAAGAAAAGCCATTCGATTTAAAACAAAGAAAAGGTACTTACATTTTAAGCGGAAGAAAAATTGAAACCCAAAGTATCATTGAGGATAAATAATATTAATTAATAATAATACTGGTAATACAAAATAAGCTACCTTATGACACTACCAAATATTCAAGTTGTAGAGACATTAGGTTATTTAGTAGCAGGAGACATGAAAAATATGCAATTCCTTCGCCGGGAATCGAACCACGGACCTCTGAAATACCGGCTCAGTGTGCTGACCATTACACCACGAAGGCACGCTAAGAATGTGGGAGATATACCTTATATACTCCCCTTTTTAAAGGGCGACTAGGGTTTTAGGGGACCTAGTCGCCAAATCCTGGAGAGAGTCATCCACAACTCTTTTAGTTCGGGCGCCAGTGTAGAGACATTAGGTTATTTAGTAGCAGGAGACATGAAATTCCTTCGCCAGGAATCGAACCACGGACCTCTGAAATACCGGCTCAGTGTGCTGACCATTACACCACGAAAGCACGCTAAGAATGTGGGAGATATACCTTATAAAGTTAGCTGACTGTGTTCTTCGATGAGTCGAGTCGTAACAGTTGCGTTCACGCATTGGGTCCGATGACAAGTGTAAAACATAAGTCAAAACGTATTGTGCTGGATGGGCGGCGATCACAGTGTCAGGCTGTCAGAATTCTAGGAATTCATGACCTCGGCAAATTGCCAGAGTGCATTAACATTTTGAGGACGGGGAGTCGGCTGCCGTAAGAGGCTTGAAAGAACGGGAATCTTGAACCTAATGCTTTTCCCCCTTTAAGAAGTCGCCCTGTTCTTGCAACAAAGATCCTTGTGTGTTGTTTAATGGATTCTCAATGGGGTGAATTTCTTACACAAAAAGATGGAAAATGTAGGCATTAGTGACTAGGCTTTTAGATGCTTTTCCTCAAAGAGGGAAAATTTATATAATACAAAGGCCTTTGAAAGAGATAAGTGGCTTAAGACGTCAACTTTGACATTTCATCCCAATCCATTGTACACGGAATTCCAGTTCAGTCACTGCAAGCAATCGACCGGTCGATTGAGATCGACTAGTTGGCCACCCCTGCTCTATTAAGAGTGTAAAAATCTAAATGTTGGCAGCGATATAAAGCAAAGCCGAATAATTATAATCATCAGAGCAGACAGGGAACTAACATATAGCGTGCACGTAATATCAGAAACACGCCCTGTCTTAAAATCCAAAAACCTCAGTTTAAATACAGGCCACTCATTTGCATTCTGGTGAGGAATAAGGAAATGAGAAGTTATAGTAAAGCTGATATTATAAACTGGTTAATTTAAAACAACACTCTAATAAATTAAATTAAATGAAAAACATTAAGAGTTTATCAGATTGAAAAATTCAATAATTGATTAATAATATATCAAAAACTTTATAATAACCGTAACTTAATCAGTTTATCATGATATCTCTTATTATAAATACACTGCTTAGAAATATCTATTGAGAATTACGAGAGTTAGCTATTTCGATTTTGTTTCCTTAAAAATACCTGTTAAAAATTACGATTGAATAACTATTCAGTCACTTTTGTGTGTGCGAATTTTTGTGAAGCGTTCCTATGCTTATCTGTATGTCCCAAAAGAAATGAATAGTAAGCTTAATGCTATAATAAATATCTTGTACATTTAGTTACATTGCTATTAAACACTTTATGATGTTGATACACAAGGGAAAGTGCTGGCGAAGAGATCTAAGTTCTCTTTGCAGTTTATTTCAGTACTACCTTACCTGTTGCTTTTACCCAGGCTGAGACTCTTGTTCTCGTTTCATTTAGAGTTTCAAATTTAGGAACAAAGAAACCGGATGTCAGTTGTACTGGAACGAAAGTCTTGCAGGTGAGTTGTCTCACTGATAATGGTTCCCTCATAAATTTTTGCTCTTGTGAAGGAGCTTTAGTATATGTAACTCGTAGTATACGTACGTAAAATGTCTTTCTGTTACCATGTTCTACGTATTCCATTTTCTGTGTATCAATATCTCCTCCTAAAATGAAAAAAAAAAATGAAAGGTACTATATTGCTGCAAATGTGACTTACAGAAAAGCAATGAAGAGTACTATATTTCTATATTGCTTTCTTATAAATCACATTTGAAGATAATGAGGATTACATACCACAGTTAGCAGAATTTAAATTATATTTAGTTGACAATAAACAAGTAGTATACCCTTTTTCTAATTCACAGTGTGTATATGAGCAACGTTAACACAAAAACTTCTGTTACTCTATCTAACAGAAGTTGTTGGTGTATGTTTATTAGTATTAATGTTAATAAATAAAATTTATATTAATGAATGTATATACAAATGTTTTTCATCATGCATCATAATAAATCCATAAAGTTCCAATGTTTCAATATGTAGCATTTATAATAAAAATATAGTTCTTAATGTATTTATAATCTAAAAAGTATTTCATTAATAACATGAAAACAACAGCATACAAATTTCATGTGCATTCTCATTATAACATAAGCTATGCTTTCCTTTTTTACGCACCTTTTATGTTGTTTAGAATATGTAGCTGATTATTCAATAAACAATTTAAAAGATAAGTAAAGTCCCGCATATATAAACAGATTTTAAATAATTATTCACCTTAAATTTAATAAGAAAATTTAATTATGTAACATTTCTTTTCACACGGTCAGCACGAAATACGACAAATTTGGCGACGAATAATTTGTAAACGAATCATCAAAAGTACAAGCACGTCATAAAATACTGTCTACTCTCAAATTTCCACGATTATAAATTTTATTAATATATAAATATTTTTAAAATGACTTAAACAGTTATACTACAACAAAACAGCAATATATATATATACGGTTTTTAACTTATTTCTCCGATTAAATCGGTTTCTATTTCCACCGTTCAGGATTTCACAACTACAGCCATCGCCATATTGAAAATCCCTTGTGATCCTTCAGAAGCAGAACTCTTCTCTGATTGGTTGATCTCTACGGGGAACAAAGCTGCAAACGAAACACTTTCGGAAAAGTTTCAAAATGTTCCTCGTAGCCGGGACATCGCTTCCTCCGCTAGACGGAACATTTCTCGGAAACTTCCCGTTTAAACCAGTGATACTAAAATCTCGTTTCTCGGAAATGACTGCGGTTTCTAGCGGCGTTCGTCGCTAGATGTGATAGGAGTTTAAGCCACTGCGAGCAATGATGTCACAAAAGTGAATCTGATTAGCGGATTTCTAATGTTTGTTCATATCATTTTTGACATAGCTTAATTACAATAATAGACAATTAATAGCTGGTCGAACCGCTCCTGGCGGCAATGCATGTTTGAATTCGTCGAGGAAAGGAGTGGTAGAGGTTCCTAATGTCATCCTGCGACACATTCTGCCAGGCATTCATCAGTTGTCGCTCCAGATCTGAGATATTTTGTGGTGCCCGAATCTGGCGGTCTACCATGTCCCAGACATGCTCGGTTGGTGAAAGGTCTGGTGACCTTGCTGGCCAAGGAAGAGTATCAACCGCACGAAGAAAGTCCAGAAATATGCGAGCGGTATGTGGCCTGGCATTATCTTGTTCGAAAATGGCCCCAGGATGACGTGCTATGAAGGGTAATGCAAACGGCCGCAGGATGGTATCAACATATCGTTGAGCTGTTAAAGATGTACGGTGGATGACCAAAGATGACCCGCTGTCATAAGAAATAGCGTCCCACACCATCCCACCAGTGGTTATGGCTGTATGCCTTTGTAAAACAAAGGCTGCTTGGGAGCGCTGGTCCCGTCCTCTCCCGACACGAACACGGTGGTCATCTGCTTCAGGAATGAAGCAGAATTCATCACTGAACACTATACGATGCCAGTCTGATAGCAGCCATGATTATCGGCTGCGACACCACCCCAGACGACTCCGCCGATGTTGTGGGGTCAAAGGCAAACGCCTTAAAGGCCTCTGTGAGAGTAACCCCGCCTCAGATAAACGCCGTGAGATGGTGGACGGTACCACGGGAGGTATAGACATGGCTGAAATGCGTTGAATAGTCGACAAGGATACCATTGGGTCGGTTCGGGCCTGGTGAACAAGCATCCTATCTTGCATCGCATTTATGCTCCTTGGCCTTTCAGAGCCTTCATTTCGTCGGAAATTTCCTTGTAGCAACCATTGCTGCCAATATCTTTGCTCAGCAGTGTCTGTACGCTGCAGGTAGCGGCCTTTTGCACGGTATGACCACCCACCTTCACGCAACCCTACAATGCGACCACGTTCGAAGTCATTCAGTTGTCTGTAAGGTCTTCGATATCATCGTAATGGCATCTTTCGTTGCTTCTTTACGAATTACAATGCCAGCAACAACAAAAAAAAAAAAAAAAAATTTTCCGCCTCTGTTACTGGTTTTATACTTTGCGAATTGCGCACTATGATTGTAATTCCTGTTCATTTGCCTTGAAACTTTGATCATTTGCATGTTCGATCAAGATGTTTTTGCGTACCAAATTTCGTCACGATCGCAAAAGTCGTTCTTGGTGCTCCGATTTTTTTTTTTTTGCAAAAGAGTGTATGTTACATTTTTGTAGTGCGAATTCATGAGCTTGCAGACTTTCCAAAGTTTCAAACCCTCATTTTAAGCATTATGTTATTTAAATAAATGTAAAATAATAATAAATATGTAGATGTTTACATTTATAAAGTATTATCATCACTCTTCAAATTTAAATCAGAATCAAAACACTTAATAACAAAGGTCTAGTTTTGGATTAAATCCTTAAAATTTTGACTCTTAAAAATTTATTTACTTCGAAAAGATTTTTTTCAGAATGCAGTCTTGAAAATTCCTGTTTTTGATACAAAAAGAAAAAAAAATTAATCTCAGATATTCAAATGATGTTGTGCTGTAATAGGGTCAAAACCTGTTTTTCACTTTTTATTGTTCTTTTTCCTTTTTTCTTTTTTTTTTTATGATAGGGAAACGGCATTTGTTTTCGAAACTTTCGCAGTCTTTTCTTTTTTGGATCTGCAGTATGTAAACATAAAAAATATTATATTTAAATTTGTATAAATAAGCATAAAAATATACTCATATTAATTAATAAATCAGTTCTTCACTGCAGCGAAGTAGACAGCATAAACAAATTACCAAATTACTTTCAATACTGTTTTTTTAATAACTGCTAAAGTATTGAAGAAATTATCGAAAAAATCCCCCTTTTAATCAAAATTTCTACAGAAAAAAATTATTTTTATTATGTACTTAACAAACTGAGAAAACTTTTACACTTTTTTGTTCCATTAAAATAGTTTCCTGTCACGAAGACAAATAAGTAATAACTCTTCGAAACTTATATTTAGAATCATTCGCAAAATATTAAACGGCTTTGTGACACGAAAATGAGCAAAAATGTACAGACAATGAAATATTGCTTGCTCTACACAGAGCTTAATAAAGTACGTTGTGATCACATAATTACAGAAAAATTAAAGCAATCGATTTCTTTAATGATGCAGAAAATATTAAGATGATTCCAAGAAAGTAGATGTTTATTTATTTACATATAATTTGCTAAAGATAGATATCACAGGACTGACACACTTTTGTTTCCTATCTGGGTTTTCTTCTGTAAGAATGAAATTTGCAAATGAGCTTCCCAAATCTTTCTGCAAAGTTTTTTCGTACAAATGTTTATTCGCACGTAATGTTTACAATTTCGGCATACAGGTTCTTACTGCATTAGAAGATAATGCATTTATAACTAATGATCTTCGGTTTTATGGAGTATCTAAAATTAGCATACGGAAAAATTAAATACTGGTTACTTCATTGCAGCTATATGTCAATTTCTGAGTCATTTTTAAACTGTTTGGTGCATCAGGATTAATATCTAATGTAAGCTCCAGATCAGCTATAGATTAATGAAACATAGGGTTGAAAACTGTTCATGTTATATATGAGTTTGAACTAAGGGTTTCTTTCAAAATTTTTCGTACAAATAATTGTTCATCATAAAATGATCCATTACGCTTAAGACAAATTAGTTTTCCTGCAAAGTAAGAGATCGCTTATTTAATGTAGATGAATTTCCTAATTCAAAATTAATTAAAAAAAATTTCCTTTAATTCTTATTTTATTTTCAAATTAGAAATTATAATACATGACTCTCTGGAATAAATGGCACATAATATTTCGCACAAACTGGATTTTGTTTTAACTTAAAATATCCGAAATTTATTCTCTCGATTGGTAAGCTATTCAATTACAAAACCATTTTTTCGTCCTATATTAACACATTACCGACCGGCCGTCGATTAATCGACGTTTGCTCCCTAGCGCTTACCGACCGGTCATCGATTAATCGACTTTTGATCTTTAGAAAAAGAACCGATTATCTGAATAAAGAATGCGAAATGCTTGCTACTTGTCAATCTAACCTAACCAAATCTAACAGAAAGATCAAAAGTCGATTAATCGACGACCGGTCGGTAAGCGCTAGGGAGCAAACGTCGATTAATCGACGGCCAGTCGGTAATGTGTTAAGTTATGCACGTTCCGTCTGGGTTTACACTTGTAAAAGAAATACAGAACCATGCTACCTGCTGAAAAACATTCACTGAGATTTATGGTAGTTATTCTTAAGTTTTACTAATAGTTGAATAAACCAATCCTATCTTTCTTGACTCTTCTCACTCGATTAGGCTAAAAAGCTACGCAGACCAGAGTACTCGATCAGACCAGAAAGTTATGCAAATTTAATGGGAAGCGGCATAATTTAAAAGTAGGAGTTTAAACTTAATCTAGCCTATTGAAGCTAGCGCTGTGTAGCAGATAAATTTGAATATACCTCCCCGCTGGATTTGTGTTTGCGAGAGGATAAAAGAAGTTAGAGCTGTGTCGTGTTAAGTCAAATTATGACATATCCAAAGTCAACTGCTACAAGAACATTAATTTTAGCATCAAGTGCATGATTACGCTCCTCTGGTTCCAAAGGCGATGTTGCCCAGCTACAAGTACCATATCTGCATACAATTCAGAGTTTTGCGCTTCCCACAACACCAATAAAGCAAATCACAGCTGTTTAGTCCTTCAAAACAAACAACAATTAGCTTAGGATGACCCCTTTTTGAAGGTACTATTTCGTACATTTGAGACATTTTGAAGAAGTAATATACTGTATATTCCGGGTAATAACGCGCATTTATAATTTTGAGGCTATATATATATATTTTTTTATAATTTTTAGGTATATTAACCTTATAACGCGCACCCAATTTTTTATGAAGAAAGCTACATGTAGTGTGTGGATTAAACGCTTAAGGGAGTAAATATACCTGCAAAGAGAATGCATTGTATTCAGTGCTAGTGTCCAAAAGCATGCTATTGTATGAACTGGAGAAAAGGGGGATATAATTTGGAGTAAGAAGGCACGTGCAACCCGAAAGATTATGATTCAGGTGTTTTCTCTTTCTGTGGTCATTTGAAGCCGTGATTTTGAAGTGAATATAGAAGGTTTTAATTGACAAACAGTTGATCTAGCGTTCCTTTTAGTGGTAAATATGGCTTCTGCCAAAAGAAGCAATATAATGCTGGTTTCAAATGCAAAGTCACTTAGTTTGCCAAAGAAAGAAAATGGAAATCGTGCTACAGCAAGAATGTTTGGTGTTGGTGAAAGATAGAACGGATGATGAGCATTTATTTATGGATCAGAGTAACAGTGATAGTGAAAATAAACAAAAATCCATGACATACCTAAAGACATAACGGAAGAAAAAGTTTTCATCTTATCCGATAATAAAATGTTTTTAAGTTCAAAAGGTATGTCATTTCTTTTTAAAAAACAGCGTAAGTTCACGTAAAACTGTAACTTTTGTATGCTGATATTTTCCACATTTTTTATACCATTTTTATACCCGGCGTATAAAACTAATTTAATTTTCGATTTATTTTTGGTATGATTGATACCCGTAAATTTTGATCATATTGATCTGTAAAATTACGGAAGCTTGCTTGAAGTCTGCGTTACGCTTCATTTAATATAATATCCTGTTATATTTGCGTTTGCGTGTCGGTAGAGAAAGTTAGCGCTGAGAATGATTAGTTGCTTTACGAATTTAAATTCTAACATATCCCACTAAAGTGTAACTTTGAAATTAGAATATCGTTGTAAATAGTTTCTTAGTTTGTATTATTTCAGTCTGTAATCATCAAGAGTTGAGCAATATATATATATATTTGTTGGTTTTTAAAAATTATTAATGTTTTTGTCAATAGAAAGTCAGATGATGTAAAGAAAAATAACTCACGAAGCAGTGATAATAACTCTATGGATAATTTGCACACATCAAAAATGCCTTGAAGAAGTATGGTTAGGTTAGGTTATTCAATTATGGCAAAGCACACGAGGGCTATCTGCCTAAAGGGAGGGATGCCTTCGTGGAGGACATTCTAAGGGAAACTGGCTCGTATACACGTTACACATGGGGAAAACCACGAAAACGCCCATGCAGCCAGCCCGTTCGCGGGATTCGAACCTCGGACCAAACTACCAGTGTTCAGGGTCTTTTACCGCTCGGCCGCTGGTGGGCCTCAAGAAGTATGAACATAAAAGTTGAAATAAGTAAATATATATATACATAAATATTATTAGTTTCCAAATGCAGCGCGCATATGAAATAGAAACAATAAAGTCTTTTAGTGTCAATATGCAGCTACTTCAGAACCAGTAAATAGGTTGTAGGAAAAGAATAATGAAAAGTTCTTTAAAATTTATTGAATTACTTCCTAAATTTGATACTTATGACTTATTTGCCAAGTTTTATTACGAAAATTGTTCAAAAAATATAACTGCAACAGCAATGCCTCATTTACTACTTTATTTTAGCAGATGGCTAAAACGAAATTTTATAAATTTTAAGTAATGTAAAGAATTTCAGTTTATATTTATTATGAAAGTTATTAAATATGATACCAAATTCTGATGCTATGCATTTGATATGAATAAAACACTATACTTGAAAAATTATATATACCTGCTCGACATTGAAAATGTAACACCAAGAAGGAAGGTCAGAAATTTACGCAAATTTTAGAGTAGACGCACGTCACTGAGTTATGCGAATGATGTGAAATGCGCAGCTCTCCGACGCACGTGAAGTAAGATATAAGGCAAGGAACGTGCAGAATGGGCGATATTCGTGTCGTTATTTCTGCCCGACGAATTATCGAAGGAAGTTGGTTTTTGCCCCGGAGGATACGTGTAATAGGAGAGAATGACAGGCCGCCGTCAACGAAGGCACTTCCAGCAGATAAACGATTTTACGAGGGGTATGGTGATCGGACTGAGAAGGGCGGGTTGGTTCTTACGTCAAATCGCAGGTGATACCCACATGGATGCGAGCACGGTGCATCGGCTATGGCGAACATGGTTGGAACAAGGAAATCTGAGAAGAAGGAGGGGTGCAGGTGCAGCCAGAGTGACGTCAGCACGCGTGGATCGACGCATCCTCCGACAAGCTGCGGCGGTCCCGGAAGTCACTTGTACCGCGATTCTGCAGCATGTGCAAGATACCCTGGATGTTCCCGTGTCAACCAGAACCGTTTCCCGTCGATTGGTTGAACGTGGTCTATACTCACGGCGTTCGTTAAGAAGACTGCCATTGACCCCACAGCATAGACGCCAACGTTTAGAATGGTGCCGGATTGGAGCGATGTGGATGACAGAATGGCGAAACGTCGTGTTCTCAGATGAGTCACGTTTCTGTTTATCCAGAGACATTCACCGCATACGTGTGTAGCGTCGACGTGGAGACAGATTTAATCCGGCAGTAACTGTGGAACGCCCTACCGCGCGACAATGTGGCATAATGGTTTGGGGAGCTATTGTCTACGATTCCAGGTCACCTCTAGTTCGTATTCAGGGCACTATGACGGCCGAACGATACTTGGATAATGTACTGCGGCCGGCGGCAATTCCCTACCTTCAGGGGCTGCCTAATGCAATTTTTCAGGAGGATAACGCCCAGCCAACATGCTCTGCAAGGTATACAGATGCTTCCCTGGCCACCGTACTCTCTTGACCTGTCACCAATCGAACATGTAAGGGATGTGATTGGACGCCGTTTGCAGACTCTGCCCCTGCCTCGTTCAGAAGACGAACTGTGGCAAATGGTTGAAAGGGAATGGAGAGCCATCCCTCAGGACTCCATCCGCACTCTCATTGACTGTATGCTTAGACGTGTTTTTTCGTGCATCGCTGTCCGTGGTGGTCCTACATTCTACTGAGCCGACGCCGTTCTCGCTCTGTATTCTGACTATCATTTTGCAATAAAGATCAGTTATTGCTGCTTCCTGTCTCTGTCTTTTCCCCATATTTCATCACTTTCTGACCACTCCTTCTTGGTGTTGCATTTTCAATGTCGAGCAGTGTACATTTTGCAATTTATGTCATTAAGAGCTTGAAAACGAAAATGTACTATTTCAAACTTAATTATATACTTTTTATTATACAAAGTAATGAAAAAATTATTTACAGTATATAATCCACTAGATCTTGTATGGTATTTGTAAAATACTATTCTCTAATTATAACTTACTAGATTTACATAAATACCTTATCACGTATCTTATTTTAGTGTCGAATATATTTTATACCTTTTTGATGGACTTTTCGATTTTCCCTTCTAGCAAACTTTACAACAGCGTGTTTTCTCCTATTTTCATTTTTAAGGATCACATAAAATTCGTTTCATCATTTACTTGCCATTAGCCCTATTTTTCTTTAAACATCTTAAGATTATCAACAACATAAAAATGTAAATTAATGTACTGCTAATTAAACGCCACGTGTAAAATCTCCATAAAAATTACCAATGACAGAAGTTCCTGTTTCGGTCCTGATTGTTTTTGATATAATCGTAATCAATGAAATCTTTATAGAGTTTTTACAAGATGGGGACACTAGAGTTAATTTATCTGACGCAATAATTAAGCATTTAAGGAAAAAATGTTATATTACATCTCAGGATGCGCTACGAATTGATAAGCAAATCACTATTATACTTTTGCAGTTTGATTAGTGGTAATTAAGATAGGACCAACAAACTTTAAAATGTAAATTCTTCAGCACTTTTATTCTGTGTACTGTTACTAATCAATGAAGAATAGCTCTAAATTTACTATAAACAATGAATTAGAAGTCAAAAAAAATATTTTCTCCTCAGAGACTTCGAGGGATTCTTTTGTAGTCTACATTCAGTTTAACACGGAAATAACCCTATAATACTTAATGCGACAGTAATATTGGGGTGGTTCGACCCCTATAATATTTCTGCAGGAAACATTTGGGAAGCACTAAGTGAAATTATTTACTATGATAATTTTAAGTGCAAAATAAAACACTTTTACATTTTACAACAAAACATTTACATTAAAATTGGCATTAAATTTTTATTTTATTTGATAGTTTGACATCATGTTTTTACGCTAACGAATATAAGCACTCATTTCCAAAATAAAATATGAATATTAAATTTGCTTTATAATTCTCTAAAAGTTAAAAACATTTTATTAGAATAAAAACAGTTACACATTCCGTAATGTATCTGAGATTTAAAGGTAAAATAAATAGTAATAATAATGAAGATAATAAATTAAGAATCAGAATTTACATCTACAGTTAAAATTCGATAAAGACTTCAGCAATGACAGTTTCAACACAAACACGACTCACCACAAGCCTGTAGATAAATTTATAATTAGAGTATTTTACGTACTTTTGGATAATGTCTGCACTAAACAAAAGATTCTGAATAAAAAAAAATTGGATCGCAACAGTGTTTGCGTCCTTGATAGAAACTAAAAACGTAGATTAACGAAAAAATTGTTAACGATTTTGGAAGTAATTGTGCTTTGAGAGATAGTTTAAAAATAAAAAAAAACATACATTGTAGTGAAACTTATGACTAGATATATGGGTGAAAGTTACCTGAATTAAAGGACATATTAAAAACTCAACACAATTATTAACTTATTTAGTAATTTAACATTTTCTAATTTATCGTTTTCGTTAAAAGTATTTTTGATTTTACCTCATTGATTTCGCTTGAAACAATCTGTTTTGGTTGTCACTGCAGCTGGAGAATGATCATTTTAAAAATCAAGAATAAAAGTTAACTCATGCATATTATCATATCATAAGAAAGGCCTGTAAATTTTGCTCGGATAGGAAATGGAAATTACACTTGTGTCGAATTTGACATTTAAATGAAATTCCACAAAAATTTAAGTAGCATATTTACTTTCCAAGCACAATTTCATTGCTTGATTTCCCCACACTAAAATCTTTCGCAATATGCAAAAGCGTGAAAATTAAATATTTCTGAATAGGCTTTTTTTTTCAATTAGCAAGCAGATGCCGAAAACCATAACACCGGCTCCAATCGTATTACTGCAAGTTCAAATCTTATTAATTTCGTCAGTTGTACACTATTTGTCACAGAAAAATGCAGCATTATGAAGATTTGGTTGCAGAATTATGCAAACTGCAAGAAAAACTCAGTTGAAAGATCTTACATAAATGACCTGAAATGTACGTTTGTCACGTGATAAGTTAACGAGATATAAGGAAATATAAGATGAATCTCAAGATGTCAGATGGTAGCGAAAGAAGGATGGAAGACCCTTGGATCCATTTCCACAGGGCTCTAGCAAAATTTGGAAGGTAATCACTCGCGAGCGTAAAATCGATCGCCCGCTTGGGCAACGTTTTCTCATATGAGATGTCTACGTGACCGACGGGTAATGGCCATTTACGACAAATGCATTAAGTTGTCAGTGTCCGGATATATGAAACAGCAGAATATTGGACGGTACTTACTCTTTGTGACCTTGCGAAACTCAATTTTTCAGTTGCCTTTGGTCTCCAAAGACATAGGCAGTTGAACAAATGCCTGACAGATGACGCCGAAGTCAACTGTGATCAACAAGACTCTTTTACGAGGAGTTTAGTTTAAGCTTAGGAACGAAGTATTAATCCTTTAGTTCGATCGCAGCTGAAGCAATCTACATGTAACCACTGTGCAAAAGATTTGGACATGATAGAGTAAAGAAAGAAATGTCAATTCTGCCAGGGGATACTATGAATCTACACGAAATTTAGCACGCTTACATCGACGTATCCGAAGGCAAGCGGTGGCAGCCCCACATAGCACGAATCTTGATATCATTCAGATTGTGCAGAAAGCTTTGAAGGCTCCATATAAACAAGAAAAATCTCTAGATAACTGGTCGAAAGCAGCTTGCGGTTGTGTTATTCTTTAAAAGAACAGTTAAACACGCAAAGCCACCGATGCTCTTGGCGCGTATAGTGGTAAGACAAAGCCTGTTGGACCACTGAGTGGCACAACGTAATGCATACCTACGAGTCTCATTTCTGGTTTTGCAATGATAGTAGCCGAACAAGAGTCTGGAAGCGACGCGGAGGCAGGCCTGATCATGTTGCGAGAATTGAAGAACGTTATAAAGATCGACAATGTGACTTCATGGTTTGGAGCGCCATTGCCACAGATAGCCCCTCACCTGTGTTTCACATCAAAGGCCAAAGGCACAATGATACATGTGTGAAGTGCCGCAGCTGGTGGCAGTATCCTACATTCAGCAACTGCTGTTTCTCATGAAGAAAACGCGCTGCCGCACACAACTGCCATCAGAAGAAAAGATTTGCAGATGCTTCCTTCACGATTTATGGCCATCGTGCTAGGAGTATCATATATGACTATAATAAACTACTTGTATGAACTCAAAAAGTTAAACAAAAAGGGAGTTTTGGTACCTTATCAACTTTCAGCCACCACCGGTCGACAATTTATCTTTTTTTTAATACATAGCAAAAGATTGATCCATTTGTCGGCTGTACCATCGCCGATGGCAAAACAATGGGTTTACATTGACTTCCAATGAAGTAGCATTAGCCGAGTTCTAGCCAAAGCCCATTTCCAGCAGCTAAACCTAGTTCTCATCCAAATAGATTCATGCTTTGTGTGTGATGCGGTATAGAGGGTAATATCTATACGGAGCTTTTGGATTAATTCCTAAATGTCATGCTGGGCTGCTGTCGAGTCTCGAGCTTTCCTCTTCAAATGATTAATTTTGGTCAAAAGGGAAAAGAAGTAATCCTATAGCAAGACAGTGCAAAGCCACATAATGCAAAGAATGGCAAAAGAAAATCCAATTTTTAGACTCCAACTGAGAAATTCTTAATTACCACACTGTCCAGTGAATCATATTCATTGGACAGTGCTCCGTTAGACTAACATTTGTTTCAATCTCTGCAGCCTTGTCTGTAACGGCCACCACCTATAGGACAAAACGTGTAACGATTGGGATGATATCCATGAAGAAGTTTCTCAGTTTTTCGATTCAAAGGAAATTGACTTCTATAAGGTTATGTTTATAAAGTTGCTAAAGAGATAGAAGATGGTCGTGGAAAACAATAGAAAACATATCATTGATTAACGAAGCTTTTTTTCCAGGAAAAAGGTAATTTAAAATTCATTTATAAATGGTGCATTACTTTTTTTACACTCTACAAGCTGAAACACCGAATTGCAGCATATATTTAGTTCTTTCAAAATGAGCTAAGACAACTCATTAAAAAATCACAAATATTAGTACTTACCCATCTTCAGTTTGATTTCTAAAGATTGAGCGTTGCAGAATCTGAGTCTGTCTTGCTGCGTGCACCAGTTAGATGCTTTTTCAACTACACTGGAAAATGGTTCGTATTTCGGAAAACTAAAAATTCCTCCTTGTTTGGTTGTGTTTGGAATAAAGTCAACAATTCCTTCAAATAAGAAAAGCGTTTACATTAGAATTAAATTATTGATGAAACAATTCATTATACCAATTAATTTTCTTTCATTACATATCCTCCTCTAATTACCGTTATTATATCTCAAATGCGTTTTAATTTCCAGTTTCTATGGCCTTTTTAAATATTACATTTTATGTAAAAGCAGAAAATAGTAGTGTTGTATGCACCGGTTTCCATAAATTAAGGTACAGCCAAAATGTCTATGGTACACTCAAAATTACATGGGTAATTTTGATGGAAGTTAAAGGAAACATGAATTAAAGGATAAGGTTTAAAACAGCATAAAAATATTTTACAAAACAAAAATTTTTTGCCAATAAATAGATTATAAAAGAAATTATCAAAACTTATTTGAGACAATACCGCGGGAAAGATATTTCAGCTTAGAATATGACACTCCCTGCAGCAATGTAGGGTGAGCAGTGTTGCATTATATTGCTTAGAATTCAACTAATTATCCCTTTAAAGCAGATATAAGTTTTACATCGATAACAGCTAGCAATCTAACAGCAGAAACCTGATTACTTACAGCAGTAATGATTTAACTCTGGAGAAATATATACCTGCGCAATAGGAATGGAATTTAAAAGTCGATCAAATCAAATCAAAACATGCGCACAACTGGTCTATTCTTATAGATATTGGTCCAGCAGTTGAATTCGACGTGACAAAAATACTCACTTTGTAATACTCATTGGAACTGACTATGGTATTGCACAGAATTAAAGATACGATCAATTACAATGTGGGGTTTTACTTATTTAATTCTAAGGTTCTAACTTAGAACCCACGAACACTAACAAGGGAATAATCGCTTAAGTGTGTGAACAAAACACGTAAGACTGAAGAAGAGTTCACAACCCTTTATTTTTCAGAATATTTACAATCAGTTAGTTCCTACTTGGAACTTTACACAAAGCCTCCACTCGGGCTTGAACTTAAATAATAATAAATTTAAATTAAACTAAACTAGCTTAACTAAGCTAACTGAAAGGTATAGCCGAAACTATCAGAAATCCAACTAGTTGGCCCCTAAGTATTAATTAAATCGGCGAAATCAAGCAAGGGCCTAAGGTATGGTTCAGCGTAGTAACTAAGAGAGAAATTAGCCAAAGGCAAACGCGCGCTAGTCAGGGAATTAGACTCTTTTTCTAGAAGTCGTTGAAACGTTGACTTAAATAGTACTCTTTCTCATTTGCATTTATTGCATTTCTGAATTTACATTCTCGCAGGAAATTGTAAGCTGAAATTAGAATAAGATAGGAAAGATACGAAACTTAAAGTAACTGTTAATAAACTTAGGATAAACCTTACATCTTTCCCCACCAGAATTTAACTACTCGAGGAATAAGGTCCCAAAACGACCTTGTTTAAGAGTGTAAATTCTACACAAAAAGACTTTTTCATCAAAGTTTTCAACTTGTAGCAAGTGCTCTTTCATAAATTTATCATTAAAACTTTCTCTTTAAGGCCAACTTTACACAAATATTTAAAGCTAGATTAAAACTAAGAAAAATACACATTCACAATTTGAATAGGTTTTACATCCATCTACTTCATGTTTTCTTTCAATCAGACGTCAGTCTTGACCTTCCAGTCCTCTGGAAGGAAAAAGTGTTAGTTCTTTTCATAACAGTTTCCATGTGTTATCAGTACTCTTTCTTGAAATTATTTTGGCCCTCAAACATTTTCATTCACACGAAGCTTTAATTCTTCTTCCCCCCCATGCTCTTCAGAAATTGTTCTGAGTGAGACGAAGTTCTTATGCTGTATTTCCGCGAAGACATACTAACACTATCCAACCGC
This sequence comes from Stegodyphus mimosarum, assembly GCA_000611955.2. Classification (NCBI taxonomy): domain Eukaryota; kingdom Metazoa; phylum Arthropoda; class Arachnida; order Araneae; family Eresidae; genus Stegodyphus; species Stegodyphus mimosarum. The sequence continues at coordinate 81,023 of KK122368.1, forward strand.
TATGATTTGTTATAAACTCGACTTTCCAGACCTTAGAAAACTCCTTAAACACAAAACTAGACCTAATGTCCTAAAATAGGGCTTAAATTTTAAAATTCTTAAGTAAGTCTGGAGAGCCTAACTTTGAGCACATTCAATCTATACTTCCATTCAATTCATCTCTTGTACAAGGTTTTTAGAGTCATGCTTGACAAAAACTTACATTTGTGTAAGTTTAACTTTTACAATAGTTTAAAAGTTGAAATTAGCATTTCAACATTCAGTAGAACATTTTAACACGTAATACTTTAAAATTCATTTTACATCATTCGTTATAGTTGCTATACAAAATTCACAAAGCTTAACTACAATCTTTAAGTTAACACCACTGAAGACTTTCGACTAAACATTACAAATTAGTTTCTCGGAACTTGAGAATTCTAAAAAGAAACTATTTACAAAATAAATTTTTGCCAAGTTGCAAATTCAAAAATCTTTTCTGTTTAACAGATAGTTACTACTACATTCTCGCAAACTTGCGAATTCAATTTCTTGCTTTAAACAGTATTTAGCAACTTAGAACACATGACATAAATCGAACTTTCAATACAAAATAGAAAACAAGGAAAATTTTCACTTATCTTTTTAGTTTCTATACTCCTGCATTCTCTTGACGCAGAATTCTTGCCATGTCGGAGATTTCAAACTTCGGACTCTCAGTTGTCTCGGGCGGCTGGTATTCGCTTACGGACATTCTTTACTTTTCATTCCTCGGGCGTTGAATCGAGCTGTTTTTCTTGTCGGCTGAGGATTCTGGAATTCTGGCTTCCTCTTTGCTTTGTATCTCCCGTACCTTAACTCGGAATCTTTGACAACTCTCTTGGTTTTTCTGGTTTACTGAAAAGGAATAGATCTTGCGTCGTCGGGTTGTTTTCTTTTAATCGATCTCGGCTGGCATATTCCTGTGGTTTTTCTTGAGGTCGTTGGTTTCGGCTCTGTAGTTGCACCTCTTCTTTGCTTATCTTCGAAGAGCGTTTTCCGGTTTCCCATCGGCCCTGGCTTCTATTAAAAAGGAACTTTTGTCTGTTTCGTCTTCTTCATTCTTGTGGCGCCTGAATCTTGTTGCTGTTGCGTTCGTTTCGCATTCCTTTCTTCAGAGTTATCGGCTTTTCTTTTTGCTGTTGGGGGATCTCTGCTGGGCGAAATCCATGTTCTTGGTGCACTCCCAGGATCCTGCAATAAATCTCTTAGAACTTAAAAATCCGTACGACTATAGTATGGTTTCAACTGGTTGATGTTAGCAATAGTTTGTTGTCCGTTTTCTGCTTTGAAGTAAACCGTAGCAAATTTAATTTTCTCTATGATAAAAGAGCCCTCAAACCTGGGCTCAAATTCAGCTACCCTATTTTCGGCTGCACATGACAAGGAGTGCTTTAATTTTACCACTTTCTGGCCTATGGTATATTCTACGTCACGTCTCTTTCTATCGTAATATAATTTTTGTTTCGACCTCGCCGCATCAGAATTTTTGATAGCCTCATTAATAATTTTCTGAATATCATCCAATTTAAACTCTTCCTGTCTTTGTTGAACGAAAAATAGCTTATCGAGAGGCGTTATAATTTTTCTTCCTAGGAATAATTCTACGAGGGGGGGGGGCGTTTGTGTGGTATTATGTTTTGCTGTTCTCAAGGCAAAGCCTAATTCATTGGCAGAGCTGTCCCAACAGTCATGATAATTCTTAACATATTCCCGAATGATTTTAACTATATTCTTATTTACGTGTTCTGCAATATTTGATTGCCGTCTATAAGGTACCGTTTTTAGATGGCGTATGCCAAGGCCTGTGCACAGATTTTCAAATAAATTACTTACAATTTGCCTACCATTACCTGATATTACTTTTACCGGGGTCCCGTATTTTAAAATATATTTATTTAGAAACGAATCTGCTGCTACTTTTGCTGAAGCCCGTTTAAGGGGAATTATTTCCACCCATTTTGAGGAATGATCCACGATGGTTAACAAGTATCTGTTTTTATTAATCTTTGTTCTAGGGTAGGGACCAAGCAAACCAATGCGTACCAATTCATTTGGGAAAGTAGTTTTTATGCTAAGTACCTGGCCGGGTTGTAATTAACATCGTTAATTAATTGACACAAGTGACATGACATGACATACGCCGTCACAACTTTGTATAATTGCGGAAAATACACCGCTTCGCGGACCCTTTGCAGGGTTTTCTAACATTGAGATGGGCTCCTAATTTCGAGTCATGATCTCCTCTAGAATACTTAAGCGTGGACTCATTGGGACTACCGGCCGGAAATCTTGATTATCGTTGGTTATTTTCGTGTAAAAGAGCAATTTACCTATAATTTCATAATGGACCGCCCTATTGCGAATAGCCGTTAAGTCTACATGTTCAAAATTTTCGGGATCTTCCAGATAGGCGTATATGTCTTTAAATTCTAGGTCCGTTTTGAACTCGGCGACTATTGTTTCCCGGGATTCAATTATTTTCGCATTTAGCATCGCACATTTAATTGTATTTCCGTCTTCATCAATCCTTATTCTTGAAAGTGCATCTGCAACTACATTTTCTTTCCCCGGCATGTGTTTTATTATTGAATTAAACTCTTGCAGTTTTAGTGTGCAACGTATGAGCGGGGGCGAAAGAACTTTTACGGAGTATAGGCGACCAACTGCCGCGTGATCTGAATACACAGTTATTGGGGCACTCTCAAAGTACACACGATATTTTTGCACCCACAATAGGACCGCGAGAGTTTCCCGCTCAGTTGCAGTATAATTTCGCAGAGTTTGATTGAGCGTCTTGCTAAAAAAACGCTATTGGCTGCCCATTTTGGGAAAGAACTGCGCCAACTGCGTAGTCTGATGCGTCTGCTGCAATCTCCAAATTCTGATACCCTTCCGGGAATTTAAGAACAGGGGCATTAATTAAGACCTGTTTCAATTCTTCAAATGCCGTGTTCGCCTCCGCTGTCCATGAGAACATAGTCTTTTTTCATTTAAACACCAACAAGGGTTCAACTATCTTTGCAAAATCGTTAATGAATAGTCCATAATAGGAGATGGTAATCTCTTAGCCGTATTTGGCGGTGGATAACTTTTGATCGCTAAAATTTTAGAGTTGTCAGTTTCAGTACCATTTTTCAAGATTTTATAGCCGAGGTACCTGAATTCTTTGGCGGCAAATTTGCATTTTTTATAATTAATTTTGAGGCCTGCTTCATTTAATAATGTAAAAACGTCCTCTTAATGTTTAATGTGTTCCTCTAGGGTTTCGCTTGTCACAATAATATCATCGAGATAGACGACTGTACTTTTTCCCAACACTTGCCTTAAAACAATATCCATAACTTTTTGAAATGTAGCCGGAGCTCCGCTTATGCCAAACGGCTTTCTCAAAAAGGTATACACGCCTGACTTTGTAATAAAAGCTGTTCTTTCGACGTTCTCGGGTTTTACTGCAATTTGAAAATATTCTGACGTCAGGTCTAAGGTTGTCATATATTTAGTTGACCGAATTTTCCTTATAATTTCATCTATTATCGGGAGGGGATATGTGGGGTATTTCCTTATGCTATTTAATTTTCGGTAATCAATAGCGAATCTCCATGCGTTCGGATCTGCGGGTGGCAGTCCATTCTTCTTTCTACATAAAACAACAGGACTAGGATAGCGCCTGGTACTTGGCGTAATTATCTTATCCTCGAGCATTTTTTGATGTCTTGCTCGAGAATGTCTTTCTTCACCTGATCATATCTGTACGGTTTTGAACGAACTGGAGGCTCACTACCAGGATCAATGTTACGAGAGACAATCTGGCAGAAGCCAGGTTATTCATCAAATAATTGAGAAAAAGTTCTCACCAATTCTTGATTTTTTTCTCCTTCTTCGAGGTGACATAGATTCACCTTCGGGACTGCGGTTTTTTTCTTCTTGAATTTTGTCCATCTTGACCTGCAAGGTAGAATCTTTAAAATTAACTTTTGTGCTAGCTGCGCGTAAGAAATCAACCCCCAATATCACTACGGTTTATAAATTCTTTACTACAGGAAAATTAATTTTTTGCGTCTCATATTTTATTTGAACATGCAGCCCCACTTTTCCCAAGCAGACACACAGTTTGCCTTGGGCAGCAATCGCGCGTTGTCTTAAACAGTCTGTAACGACGAAAATGCTTTTATTAAAAAATCCTGTGACTGGAAGCTGCATTGAGCCCAGGTATCCAGTAAGGCGGTCGTAAGGACGTCGTTTAGTAGTATTTGGGTTTTTGGGAAGACCAAATTTTGGACGACTACCGTATTCAGCTTGATTTCTGAGGAATTTGCCTTCTCAAACGGTGACTTTACTCTCCTTCTAGTGACCGTGACTAGTTTAAATCCTATTTTTCGCCCCCTTGGTCTAACTGCTTTTTATTTCCCCACGCTTTGGTCTGACCGGCTTTCCTTCTATGCGGCTTCGCTACTTTCTGCTCTTGACTATAGTAATTCTGCTGAGCTTGAGGTCTCGTCTAAGCGTAAAACCTTGCATACTGCGTAAAATTCTTCGCACGCGTGTTTTCGCCCGTTCGCCTACTCTGAAATTCGATAGCTAGTTCAAATAAACTTTCCAGCGTTTGCGGATTTCTAACTTCAAGAAAGTTCTGAATTGATGGAAGCAACCGCGGCAAAATGATTTCGATGATTTCATTGTCAGGCCTTTTCCCATATAATAATTTGATAATATGAATCTTCCTTAAGATGAAGTCTGTTAATTCGTCCACATTAGTTTGGTATTTACTGAATAATTCTGATTCGAGTCTTACGCGGTCTTTTACAACTGGCAATGCTTTCAATAACGAATTTTTAAAATTCTTCCATGAATATGTTTCGGATCCTGGATCCCCCAACAAATTCTTGCCAATATTCTTATACCAGCTGAGGGCTTGATCTTTTAAGTTCGACGTAGCAATGATAATTCTTTGCGGCTGATTCACAGGATATAACGTGAAGTGTAACTCCAGCTGTTCCAGAAAGGTCATTACGGATCCTTTGCCGTCAAACGGTGCTGTTGGCTTCATCGCCGCTCTCATCGTTTCCAAGATAAATCCAAATCCCTCCATGGGGTTTGGTTGTGGCTGAGGGAACTGAAAGGTGGGTGGGGTCAACGTGAAATCTTCACCTCCTAGCGGCATGGTTCGTTAAGAACACTTTCGGGCGCCAAGTGTTGGGTTTTATTTATTTAATTCTAAAGTTCTAACTTAGAACCCAACGAACAGTAACAAGCGAATAATCGCTTAAGTGTGTGAACAAAACACGTAAGACTGAAGAAGTGTTCACAACCCTTTATTTTTCAGAATATTTACAATCAGTTCCTACTTGGAATTTTACACAAAGCCTGCACTCGGGCTTGAACTTAAATAATAATAAATTTAAATTAAACTAAAATAGCTTAACTAAGCTATCTGAAAGATATAGCCGAAGCTATCACAAATCTAACTAGTTAGCCCCTAGGTATTAATTAAATCGGCGAAGCCAAGCAAGGGCCTAAGGTATGGCAGAACGCATTAACTAAGAGAGAAATTAGCCAAAGGCAACGCGCGCTAGTCAGGGTATCAGGCTCTCTCTCTAGAAGTCGTTGAAACATTGACTTAAATAGTACTCTTTCTCGTTTGCATTTACTGCGTTTCTGAATTTACATTCTTTCAGGAAATTGTAAGCTGAAATTTGAATAAGATAGGAAAGATACGAAACTTAAAATAACTGTTAATAAACTTATGATAAACCTTACAATAATTTTGCCCTGTATTTTTACTTCTCAGTACATTAAAGTCTGCTTCAGTACATTTTTTTACGATTTCCAAGTACTTGGGGTCCCCCAGCCGATGTTCCGCAAATAATAACACTCAAAATTACATTCCTCGAGAGTTGCAAAAACCCAAGGTTAGGTTAGATTAGTTTAATAGATTAACAAAGAACAGTTCGAGGGCTATTTGTCAATGAGAGAATGCCTTCATGGAGGACTTTAAGGGAACTGGTTAGCACATCAGATATCCTATAAATTGTTCCGGATTCTTTTAAAAATATGCTTCATTTAATTTTCATTTTGAGTTAAAGTTCTTTTTTGAGGGTGCGGATAGCTCTTCTTTTATTTCAAGGTCAGCTTCAAACCAAACAAACTTATATACCCGTACTGCATCTAGATTTGCCTACCCTTTCGCCGCAGAAAATTCTCAGGACAACGCTTGTTCACTCCGTGATAATTTTTAGTAAAATTTGCATCATGTTTTCATTAGATTTGCTTAGAAATCAAGTAGCAGCAATCTATTATGTTGTTCTTGTTATTTCAATTGGCCAGACACAGCTAGCTTAATGCATTTGTCGAGAATAGCGACCACCTATAAGTCATATAGCTGTGCCATCATTGAGAACGTTGCCCAACTTGCAGCATACGTGCCACCGATTTTACATCTGCGAGAACGAAGAAGTTCCGTCCAAATTTCGATGGTGTGTGCCCCACAATCAATTATTTCTACGTTGCGTTGTTTTGACAAAGAATCGCAAGTGTTCGTCCAATTCTCACGCAATGAAACCGCACAGGATCAGAGATAAACGCTGAAATGAAATATTAACAACTGCCCATAAAGGGTTAGAACTAGAGCTTCAAGTCACTTGCTTTCTTATTTAGCAGGATTCATACACAGGATGATTAAAAAGTAGCTGGCAAAAATGTAAAGGTAGGCATAAAAGAACTGAAATGAGCAAATGTGATAACGGAATGAATGTACGGAAATGACGCATTGAGGTGGTACAGCGCTGCTGAGTGGTAAATAAAAGAGTTCTGCTGGCATAAATCTTCATTTCATGTGCGAAATTGTTGCAGTTTTCACGTTACATGAACGCAGAACTCACCGACATGCATTTCATGTATAGGTTGTTTCGAAATTCATGGGCAAATATTTAAGCGGTGATAAAGATGCGTATTAGAAATGTCTTCACGAGTAAAGGTGCATTTATCCGTGAATAACACATGTGCACTGAAATCATGGTGCGCTGTTAGCTGTTCCAAAAACCAAAGTGCACAGTCGACACGTGACGCATAATCTGCAGGAATCAAGGCTTGCTCTTCCTGTACATGGGAGGGGTGTAATCCTTCGTCTCGTAATACGCGCCAAACAATTGAGTGGGGCACATTTACGGCACGGGAAACCTCTCGCGTGCTAATAAGAAGACGATCTTCCGCTCTTTTCAGAATGTCTCTACAGCTTGTGGCGTCCGCACACTCCTGCCACGCCCTGTGCCATCCATGCCGGTGACAAAGGATCCCGTTTTACAAAGACACCGATGCAGTCGCTCGAACATTTTTCGGTCTTGCGCGTGTCTTCTCGGGAAACGCTGCAGTATTTCGGCTTCCATAGCGTTCCTATTCCCAAGACCATACATAAATGCATTTCCGCCTTTTCCTGATCACTGCACGTCGACACACCTTCTGAAATCCACGCTAGAAATGACGATGTGTAAGAAAACTCGCGCTTTTATACGTTCCAATACAGCGCCGTCCTGCGG
>KK122368.1:88620-135646 GCA_000611955.2 Stegodyphus mimosarum
ATTGTATGGTAAAACTGCTTATTTACATATTTTTAGCACCTCTTAAATATTTGTCCATGAGCTCCGAAACACCGTGCATGGGGATGCGGACAAAAAGGAACAGCTACTCAGTATTCGGGAATCGTAGCTAATCAATTAACGCTCAAACCTATAGATAAAATGCACATTGGCAAGCTCTGTGTTCATATAAGAACTCTGTGTTCATACGTGTTCAGATTTATGCAAGCAGAATACTTTTATTTATCGCTCAGCAATGCGCTATACCACCTCAACGTATACACATCACAGTACTTACTATAACTGAGCAAACGTGTGTTCTTGGGGCCTCGAGTTCTTAGCCAGTGTTCTTTCTAACTTACTGGTATCTTTATTCCAGATGATTGTATTTAGAAAGCGAGGACCCGTTAAATTACTTTGACATTGATGTATCGCAAAACTCAAGTAAACTACGGATTACACTAAGAACAGAGGAATTCCGATTGCAGTGATTATGCAAAGATAAAGAAATGCAGAAAGAAGAATTATCGAAATGACGCTAAATTAAAGTTGAGTAAACGCCGACAAATAAATATGGATAAGGACTGCAGGAACGATAAATGGCAGATTCATGGCTCTGGCAAAATTTCAGAAGTACTCCAAAAAATAAACTTATCAATGTAAGCAATTACCGCGAAAGTACACGCAAGAATCGCAGCACATAGAGAGAGGATAGGAGAGAGAGACGGAGGCAATAGACATTGAGCCCGCAGATGCAGAGAAAGTGGAATTGATTGAATCAAAGGAAGTCGTTAGGCAACAAATACCGACGAAGCCTCAAGTAACTGAACACAGTAATAAATATGATTCACTGTTGGAAGATGAGAAAGACATAAGAATGGTTACAGAAAAGGAAGCAGAAGAGCGGAATATTCCCCCAATAGTGCTGTCCAAAGACAGAAACACTAGCGTGTTAAAGAAAGAAATCTGCCTCTTACGAAAAAATTTGAGCTGACAACAAAGGGTCAACGTTACCTGTATCTTCCTACAGAAATCGATTACAGAAATAAGCAAAAGGCTTGCGCTTTCATATCTACAAAATCAGGAAGCGAAAAAGTTTTGAAAATCATCAAAACCTGCCAATAAATAAACAAAGCAAGTTATGCCCAAGAAGAACTGTTAGCTCATAATTTCCCAGTTATGAGAACTAAACATTTCCATAGAAAGGCAAACGGTGCAGACCTCAAGTTGCCACGACCTCAACAGTAAATAATTCGTCAGGAACGCAGCTGGTCAAGTTACTACTTTACTTCATCGAATTGCGGCAGACAGAAGATGAAACATTCCTTAATCTACAATATGTCCAGAATTCCAGACTCTGTATCGTGACCCAAGTAGCACATGACGTAGCAAAGACGCTAAATATTTGCCGTTGCATCTTGGAAATTTGTCGACGTGGCTGAAACGTCGTGATTTGACCACTTTTAGACGTGATCGTTTTAGCATTTTTTTCATAGTTCATCATCGTTACTTTTAGAATGAAACGAGACTAAATCTGCCCTTTCAAGAATCTGAAGTCCACATAAGATTTATTTTGTAATGTTTCATTACTTTATTTCATATATATATATATTAATCTGAGGTAGATGTATCTAATGAAATATAAATTTAATATAAATACATCTAAATTTTTAAATTTAATGAATACTAAAAAAAACGTGCTACTAAACTATTGTTTAAAATTTTGTTAACATAATTAATACTTAAAAGTTTTTTCTATAAATATTACAGCAAAATATTTAAAAATGAAAATAATCTATTAAGTAAGTTATTAATTTATGCATTTTATATATTTTTAAAAATCATTTTCCCAAAATCGATGCAAAGCACATGTTAGCAATTATTTCACTATTGAAATATGACTTTATTATTTTTGAAGTAAGGACGAATTTCTTTGAATTAATAGGCTGACATAATATGAAACATTTTACCGCATACAGTGCACAAAGTTCTAAGTTTTACTTTGTTAAATTTATCATTTGAAAAACAGAGTTCTTAATGTCAATTAATTCAACTAAAAATTAAATAATTAAAATATAACTTGCTGCACGGAAATTACATTTACGATTATTCAAATCACTATAAAGCACTTAAACGTCCACAGTTCATTAAATATAGGTACGTACACTCTACAACTACTTCATTGAGAAGTTCATTCCTGGGAATGAACTTGATACAATATATTCTTTTTATTCCAAACTGACCTTTATTTCCTGCCATATTAATGAGCATTTCGTATAAAAAGAATACATCTCGGCTTATAATTATAAACACATCCTTCATATTCGTTTAACCAACTGAAGAGACATTTGAGTGCGTTAGACAGACCGGCAGACAAAGTGGACAGACGTGTTTATAGGCGCCGTCATCACTAGACACAGTTGCAGATAAATTAAACAACATCGATAGATATGCGTAAATCTTAAATAATATTTCTTCTCCTAACGCCACTTGCATTTAGCAAAATAATGATGAGTTAAGTTTGCTAACTGTAACTGTGCGTATTTATAAAACCGGCGTGATATTTTGTAAGATTCAGTTTATTGCCCTTATGTGTTAGCAGAGGTAAGTACCGTTAGCAGCTAAAAAAATATTTTTTCAAATAGTTTTTACTTGAAATGATGTTATTTTTATAAATTATGCAGTTTTCTTCACTCTATAAGCTTTGGGGTGATTGTGATATCTTGTTTATGATGAGTGATTAATGTTCGAAGCGAAATGCCGTTAACGAACTTCAAACGGCTGTAAAATACTCTTTCTTCCTGAAGTTATAATATTAGATGTTATAATAATTATTAATATAGATTAAGAAGACTAATTACTTACGTCGAATTAATTAGATAAAAAGAAAATTAAGTTTAAAATGTTTTTAACCTAAGCAATGGTATTGGTAATTTCTATGTATTTAAAGTTACAATTAATTTATCAAAATGTAAACTAAAATACTTTCGCCATAATTATTAATTTTTGAACTTATATTAATAAGCAAGTAAAATTAAAATCTCAAAATATTAAATTGATACTGTCATGAACGTTTTAGGTGACTCTAAAGAACTGATTTGTTTCCTGCTTTAATTTTCTCAGACTTGAATATTTCACAATGAAATGCTCTATTAAACAATTTTTCGTCAAAATTTTCATTGATAAATTTTATTTTTTAAAACATTGCTCTAACTTTGAGATGGAGTTTGTGCATTTACACAACTCCTACGATCAATATAAATAAATTTTTATAATGCATAAACTTAACTTTTTAGTTGTGAATAATTGAACATTTAGTGTTACAATGTTAAGGGTTTACAGTTACACAGTCTTCGATTAATGTTTCACTTTTCAAATGGAACGCTTTCAGTTCGAGTTTATGTATTTAATGAACCGCTGCGATTAAACAAAGACTAAAATTCTTATGGTGAATAGTTAACCATTTTATGTTCTACTGTTATAGTTTTATTACCGCATGTATTTTGATTGATGTCGTTAGTTTTGAAATTAAGAAAAAAAATTTACTTAAGTTCATAATATGTGGTAAAGAAGCTTTTAGAGTAATAATTTAATATTTTTGAAATGATATGGCTATTTTGCAAAGCTGTTTCTGATTTTTCACAGAAAAGAATGTGATAATGCTGTTATAATCAGAAACGCTCTTTTTCTCCCCACATATTTAGCTTTACTTTTATTTATGTCTGATTGAGTTTTATTTACTTAAAACCTACTATTATTGTTATATATTTATAATAACCATTGTTTTCATAATTTCTCTCACTTACATATAAAATGATTAAGAAAGAAATGATGAAATCTTAAATAATCGTAACTTAGAATTTAAGTTATTTTAAAAAAATATAGTTTAAAGTATCGAAAATAATTAACGCTGCCTAACGAATAATATATAATTAGAAGTAACGTCGAATTAAAATTCTGAAATAAATATTGTTACATGCTATATGCGTTTCCCATTTTGTCGCTTTATGATAGATTTGGCTAATAATAGCTTACTTAATGATATTTTATTAGGAATCTTCCAGTTAACTTAGTATTGCATATCAATCAGCGGGGAAAAGATGATGCTTCCCTTGACCATTAATTGTTTTAGCTTTTCATCAGACAAATGAAGGAAATCCTAAATCATTGATATTTCGTCCCCAATTTAAATCTCGATGTTATTATTACGATTACATATATTTTTTTTTCATGGTTTATCTCTGTGTAATATTCGCTTAGCAAGTTCGCCAGTAAAACAGCTCTCACTAAGCTGAGATTTCTAGATAATAAACTACCTTTTATATTTTTAATTTAATCATAATTTTCAGTTTCTTTATTTGATTCAAAACTAGCTTTACAATCTAAAGTTAATTCAACTCTTAATTCCCTTTCGAAATTATTCGTAGCTTTCTGTACTCTTCACACCCTAAGTATATTTTATCAGTATTATTTTAAATAACTTTAAACTATTCTATACATATGGATAACTAAGTAACATAATCTTGAAAAGCATGCTTTTTCGATAAGCATGCATGCAAGTATTTCATCGAAAATTCGATCATATTCAGAAGCTTTCTTCGTGAGTTTTTAAATGAAATTTTCTCTCGAAATATTTCAAGAGGTGCAGGAAATACTATTTCAAAATATATATAATCCATTTCGTCTAAAATTATTTTTGAACTTTTTTATCTTTACGGTAACAGAAAATTTCAGAAAATAATTAGTTAAAGAAATTAATCTATTGTAGAATGTTATGTTGTTAGTCTAGAAAAACCTCATAATAATTGCCTTGTTTTCATGCATTGGATATTTAAATATGTAGATACATTTTAAAAAGTATTATACATACATATATATGTATTTTATTTGCAGATGATTAATTATACTAGGATAACCTGTAGATAATAGCGTCGTCAAGTTTTAGCATTAGCTGGAAAGCATTGTGAAAAAATTGCTTTTGATATTTTTCTAACTTCAGACAACCAACTGAATCCTTTCGTAGAATCGTCAGTATGCTCTACAGTTATCAAAAGCGTAGAAGTTCTTTCCTATGACAATTTCCCATCTACAGTATCAGAAGTATTAAAAAGTTGTTCTAAAGATTTTGTATTACCGGCAGTTATCTCTGACAATGAACATGAATTTCAGGTACGATTATCAGATTCGTTTACTGAATCTTCTAATTCTACTTATGAGGAAACACTTGATAAAATTGTTTTCCAGTACTCAGCTCAATCAGAAATAAAACAACAGCTTAAAAAATTACCTTATACAATGGTGTTTGAAACATCCAATTACACACGAAGCAATAAATTATTTGCTAAAATTACTGAAACCGTACCATATTTGACCTTCCTAGAGACTCATGAACAATATTGTCAGCAAGAAGATCGAATAAAATCAGTGTACTAGATAACGACAATTACCATCATTTTGGAGTTTTTAAAAATTCGCTGCAATTATTTTCAAAGAGGCATTTGTCGGCCTCTGTGTCCATTGTTTCATTAGATATTAATAAAGACTCATTAAATATTTTAAATAAAAATATTTAATGAAAATAAATAACATATATATCTGATATATATATAATAGACTTTAAATAAAGTAATTTAAATAATAGTATGATATATATATAATAGACTTTAAATAAATATTTGTTAAAATTATGTATTTTGCTGCAGTAAAAAAAAGCAATATATTCATTTAACGTTCTTACAGAAAAATTGTAGCGCAGCCATTGATAATTTTATAGCAGCTTTGATAGGATTCTGTATTTTCATATTTTCTTTGTAATTAAACAATGATAATTGTTTTGTAACTTTACTTTTATTCCTATTGCATAAATGAATTTGAAGTTAAAAAGATGAAATTATTTTTAAAATATGTCCTATCAAGACTAAAATTCCAGAAATCTTTTTATGGAAATGAATGACAACTCTGTGTAGAGACTATTAATTTATTTGTTAGGATTATGTTAGGTTGTTTTGCGGATATCTGAGCGTCTTCAAGACGACATATTATAACGGTTTTGCAACATCACCCGCGGCGAGTTTGCAGCGTCATTGCGACGTTGCCGTGCTACTTGGGGAAATCCCGCCAAGTAACAAACTCGTAAAGTGCTGTCGTTGCCAGCAGTATGAACATACTCAATAATAATGTTTCAACCCGAAAAATGTCTTTTCTGGGGTGAAATCACAGAAGTTCAGCGCGTGAAATAAAGGGCGAACCCAAAATGCATGGTTGGCTGGTTGGTTGGGGTTTTTTGGCACAAAACCCATGGGGGTTATGTCGCACCAAACAAAAGATTGTGTATTTTCAAAACTTTAAATAATAAAGACAAGAACACATGCACCATTCAGTGCATACTCACAAATGTAAATTTAAGACAGTGTTGCATATAGGTATAAAATAGCAAGTAAAAATCAAATACATGAAATTCTTTTATGAAAACCTAGGATATGAAAAACATTAAATACAGATAGAAAACTCAAAGGATAAATTTTAATGATATGAATATAACTAGATCCCAGCTAGATCTTCTAAAATCAGAGTTGGATTCAGGGTGTTGAAATAACGTGGTAAAACTTTGTAGCTTTTAAAAAGTTAAAAATGTTAAAATGTGGTTCTTTTCCAACTAGTATCTTTTGTTGAAATCTCACAAGTATTAAAATAAAAATTTCGAAAGCAGTTAAAATTTGGACAATCAATTAAAATGTGCTTGGTGGTTAAAATAGTGCTGCATTCAGCACATACTGGTTCAGTTTCACCCATCAATAAGTATCTGTGAGTTAGCCTTGTGTGACCGATTCTCAATCGGGTCAGAAGGACCTGCTCCTTTCGGCTTAGAGCACATTTCCAGTGTTCTATTTTAGGTTTCATACTTCGTAATTTATTGGTTAACTGTGTATCCCAAAGCTTCTGCCATATCATCAGAATTTTCCTCCCAGTCAGAATTAATATCTGAATAGGGAACCGGGTCGGCTGGATGTCCCGCAGGCGTATTTTGCAGCGATATCCACCAGTCCGTTTCCTTTTATACCAACATGGCTTGGTACCCAGCAATAAAGGATTCGGTAACCTTTGACCTTGAAGCTAATATTGAGCTTCAACACTTCTATGATTAATGGATTTGTGTTATTCACATACCATTCGAGACCTTTCAGCACACTATGTGAGTCTGTGTAAATAATGAGCTTTTTCCTATGTTGTTAACCTATGAAAGATAGAGCTAACAGCAAGGCAACGATATCCGCAGTAAAGACGGTACAAGCGAGATGAAGTTTTCTTTTTTCAATAGTATTCTCGCACACGAAGGTAGAGCCGACGTGATCCTGGGACTTAGATCAATATGTATACACTGCAATGTAGTCATTAAAAGCCTGTCTATGTTCATAGAAAATCTGCTTGTATACGACATTACTTGTGTTATTACTTGTTAGTTAAGTTGAAAAATATGTTGAGAAGTCCAATGTGAGCATCTTCCCAAGGAGGTATTTCCCAAATACCTTACTGTTTGAACTTTCACCTATTCCAAGTCATGCTCTTGCATTCACTGTCAAACGCGTATTCCAAGAGAAGGAATACAGAAAGGACGTACTTGGTAGAGCAGATAAAACTGGCTATCAAGTACTAAATGATTGGCTGGATGATTAGAATGCGACGCAGTTTTGAAGTAATATTGGAGAGACAGTTTCTCGCGTCTCAGTTGAAGGGGTGTCTCGAAGCATGCTACATACAAAGTCTGCACAGGAGATGTTCTGAAAGCTCCTGAACAGATTCTCAGGACTTGATAGCGAACAGGGTCAAGTTTCGTTATCACAGAAAGCCGTGCCGATGCATAGACCACTGATCCGTAGTGGAATTTGGAGAGAATAAGAGCTCTGTAAATTCGGAGCATGGAAGTTTTATCTGCTCCCCAGGAGGTATTTGATAACACTTTCAAAATGTTTAAAACTTTTAAACACTTTTTATTTAGGTATAAGACATGGGAAAGAAAGGTGAGTTTCTTATCAAATATTACTCCTAGAAATTTAACTTCTGCCATTACTAGAACTGGTGAGCCTTCTAGGAAGATTTCTGGATCCGGATGAAGATTTCTTTTATGGTAGAAATGGACACAAAGTGTCTTTTGATTAGAGAACTTGAATCCGTTTTTATTTGACCACATAACTATCCCGTTAATGGCAATCTGCAGTTGTCTCTCGATACACCGCATGTCTGCACCTTGGCATCTTATTTGCAAGTCATCGACGTATAACGTACCAGATACGGTTGGAGGAAGTTCCTTCAAAATTGCATTTATTTTGATATTAAAAAGGGTTACACTCAGTACTCAGACCTGTGGCACTCCCTCTTCTTGGTAAAAGGATTTAGATAGCAGAGAAACAAATTTTTACTTGAAATAGCCTGTCCTTCATGAAATTCTGAATGAAAATCGGAAGTTTTCCTCGTATGCCACAATGATAAAGATCTTGGAGAATTCCATATCCTTGTCATATGCATTTTCCATGTCAAAAAACCTGACTCCAAATGGTTCCTCTTAAGAAAAGCATTACGCACTGCGGTATCGAGCAGAAGCACGTTATCAGCTGTCAATCGGCCTTTCTGGAAACCGCTTTGGTTTGGGGATAGGTAACCATTTTCTTCCAAAAAATGGACAAGGCGAGTATTTATCATTTTCTCAAGAAGTTTGCATAGGCTAGCAATAGGACTAGTGGGAGCAATAGGACGATAATTTGAAGAATTCCTTGGGTCCTTTCCAGGTTTGGCAATGGGGATCACTATAGTATTTCGCCAAGCATTAGGAAAAAAGCACTCCTTCCATATTCTGTTATAGAGAAAGAGATTTTAATGATTCATTGGACAAATGCTTCAGCATGACATAGGAAATGCTATCATCATGGCCGGAGCTCGTCACAGGCGTTAACGACGAAGCTCTGATCATCTCCAGCATAGCGAAATCAGTGTTATATGCTTCGGCATAGGGGGAATTAAAATTGACGGATGTATTATCACAGCAAAGCTTAGCTGTGAGGAATGCTGGAGATAATTAATACTATTTGACACAGCACTAAAAGTCTCCCCTATGATATTAGCAATATCTTCTCTGCTGCTATACATTACAACATCCTTTTCTAAGATTCTTATAATTACCTGAGTTTTTTTAACTTTTTCCCAAACACACTTGTTTGGAGTGGAAGAGGTAATGGAAGACACATAACTGATTCAAGTGTCTTTCTGTCTTTGGCGCCGCACTCTCCGAGCATTTGCTTTTGCCTTTTCATAGGAGATAAGATTGCAAAGCGTGGAATACCTGCGAAAGATTCCCCAGGCTTTTCTTTGCTGTCTATGAGCTATTTGACAGTTACGGTTCCACCATGGTTTGGAATATTTAGGAAACCTGCCTGATGATATGGAAATAAAGAATTTAGCTACCTGAACAAGAGTATCGATGACAGTTTTTACAGCTTCCTCAATTGGCACATTCTTTGTCATATTATTAGTGAGCATGGCCAAATGAGAAAACATTTCCTGGTCCGCTTGTTCGTACATAAAGCGTGGTGATCTGACATTAGGCCATGCTGCAAATCGATTAAAAGTCACGAAGAAAGGGAAATGATCACTATTAAAAGTGTCGTTTCCAACCCTAAATGAACAAAAAGGGAGAAGTAATGGCGAACAAATGGTCGGATCAATACTATGTAATGTCCTCGTGGGCTGTTGGAAATATGTTTGTTCTCCGCTATTAAGGATGCATATGCAATGATCACAAATGAGGTCTTCTATTTGTTTTCCCCGAAAATTTATATCACCGCTACCCCAGAGATGATTATGGCCATTCAAATCTCCAATTACAATGAAAGAAGTAGGCAACTAATCTACCAAATCATCTAATTCCTTTTTATCTATCACTTCATTAGGAGGCAAGTAGATGGTACAGACAGTGACAAGCATACCGATATTGATCTGCACAGCAACAGCTTGGAGACACGTGTTCAAGGGAAAGGCAGTCGAAGGGTAGGTATGGGAGGTGAGGATAGCAACGCCTCCGCTTACGCGCTCACCAGACAAAGTCTTTCCTGACAGTTGAATATCTCCGCAACTTAGCTGTGCTATCTTGCTTGAGATAAGTCTCCTGCACTCCAAAACAGGCAGGGTGACAAATGTCTATCAGGCTTTTGATGTTCACTAGATCTTGATGAAATCCGCGACAGTTCCAAGAGGTTAAAGTAGCCATCATGAATGTTTATTTTGCCTATGCTGTTTCTATGTTAGGCGTGGTAGCAGACTCTTTGGTGGGGCTAATCCTTCTAATTCCATTTCAGATTCGAGTGAATCTGATTGCATACTCTCTTAATGACGTATGACCAGAATTTACTGTTTTTGAGCTTATATTATTTATAGAGGACTTAGTTTGCTTTTCAGTATTGATTCCTTCAGTTTTTTTATGAGTTGCTGTATGTTTAGTATTGGCAGATAAATTGCTACTCGGCATTTTTTGTGGTATTTCAGCTTTAGTCTGTCTGAGTGGTAAGTGAAGGTGAAATTTGGATGGCTATTGAGCGAGCAGATTTTGTTGCATCAGCAAAACTCTGATTTAGAAGAGGTTGGGTGCTTTCAAACAATCTCTTAGCTTCTGTATATGATATCCTTTTGGTTGCCCTTATAGTTTGGATTTCTTTTTCGGGTTTCCAATTGGGACAGGAGCGAGAGAAGGATGGGCGAATTCCTTTACAATTAACACAAAGAGGTTCGGCAGTGCAACCCTCACTTTCATGATCTGCAAATCAGCAGCGAGCACATGTAAGTTTACCGCGACATGCATCCTTTGAGTGCCCAAACCGCTGGAACTGAAAACAACGCATAGGGTTTGGCACATACGGTCGCACTGGGCAATGCAAATAACCTGCTTTAATGTGATTTGGAAGTTTAGGAGTGTTAAAAGTCAAAATGACATGTTTAGTGTCAATTAACTGACCATCCCTTTTTATTTTAATTCGACGTGCATTGCAAACATTCTGCTCGGCAAGCTCGTCAATGAATTCCTCATTCGATATTGTTAATAGGTCGACTTCTAATATTACGCCGCGACTGCAATTCCGAGTTTTGTGTGCAGATACCGTAGCAACAACCTGTCCCATTTTTGACATAGTAAGAAGGGTCTTTGATTGATTAACAGAGACAGTTTCTATTAATAAGTCACCAGACCGTAAGCGTTTAATTGATTTTGGTTCTTGAACAAAGGCTTTTATATATTTTTGAACAAGGAAAGGTGACATTTTATGCAATTCAGCAGATCCTGACATAACCAAAAATGAGGGAACAACTTTAGTCTTTCTGTATTTTTTGTAGTTCGAGGTCTTTTACTAGATGATTCATTGGCAGTTTCATGAGGTGTAATAAAGATTTGTGAAGCCATATTTGAATGAAATAAAGATTTGGACCCGGCGTCTCCACCCACCACGGAATCTAACAAGGGAACGCAGATTCCTACGCCAGCGATGACCGGGTCTATACGCAAACTGGAGCCCCACAGTCGGCTTTTGAGAAAGCTGGTACTCCCGAGAGCTTATCACCAAGCCACTGACACAAGGACTAGTGACCAGCCGATTGACACCCGCGAGGACGACAAAGTGCCTCTCGTTTAGCTGAAGCAAAAGCCAAAGCAGTGTGTTGGGGACAGTCCCTCGCCCCTCAACTACCAGGACCTCCTTTCCAGGGACACGGGTCTTCACGCAAGGCGAACACGTGGGCAATTTTCTCGCCATTCAGAAACTAGAGACAAAGACTGTTCCAGCTACTCATAATAAGCCCCAACCTTGGAAGAGGAAAACCGCAAGGAAGGAGAAAGAGAGGAAAGTTATAAATAAGAGGAGAGGAGACGGAAAAAGGATAGATCACTGAGCCCCGGGATTGTGACACCCGATCACCAAGACGGTAATTCCCTGAAGGATCATCACCTGCTATGCTTTAGCTGATCATATCGGAACGGTCTTCACGCCTAGGGTGGCCCTACCAGGAGCTATGCTCTCGAAGTACTTTGCCCAATCCGCCCAGTAACATCCCCGCCACGCTGAGGCAGCATAGCAGGACTTGGGAGGGGGGTAAAATGCATGTTTGTGGTAGAATTCACTTGGGATCGTATTGAGGTTGCGAAGTCTACGTCAGCAAACCGAAATTAAAACTAAACCTGACCAGACACCAGA
The DNA here is from genome assembly GCA_000611955.2 of Stegodyphus mimosarum. Lineage (NCBI taxonomy): Eukaryota > Metazoa > Arthropoda > Arachnida > Araneae > Eresidae > Stegodyphus > Stegodyphus mimosarum. Next base: position 100,845 of record KK122368.1, read on the forward strand.
CTCTGAAAATGCAAAAACCGAAGATTTCCATTCCCTCCTAGGAGCAGCAGAAAAAACAGCTGCTTATTCCTCTCAAGGAAACAAGTATGCAGAAACGTTTCACACCGCTACCTTATGGAATGAAGCTAAATATCTTTCAGAATTTGAAAACACAACTGATTTTAAGAAGGAGATTTTAAAAAGTAGACTTTCTCAGAGAAACGTGTTGTGTTGTGACTTATCAGAACAAGCCCACAAAATCCATCGCCTCAGAAAAATTCAGCGTAGAATTAAAAGCAACAGCTGTTTTAGAACGCTTCGCTGAGCTGGAGAAATCACTCAAGAAGCGAAATTAGGAAAGCTTGAGCAAACTCCAATGGCGGCGTAGTAAAGCACACGGCAATGCACAGATTCAAAGATCGTGCATTTGAATTTTGCTCATTATATTAACTTATGTATTACTTCAAATGTAAAAATATTTAATTTTTCCAAACTTTGCATTTTTTTTTCTTATTCTGATTTTCAAGTTTAAAGCCAACATCTTTTGACACCTTCTCCAGAATCATGGGTTAAAACTTCAATTAGCTACAAGTTCCATATTCTCCGTTTTATCACATAAATGAACCAGATTTGCACACATATTTGGTAACAAAATCTGCATAACTGGGCTTCCTCTATCTACCTTTACATTCTATTTGTTCTACCTACGATCTACTTGCCATTTTTGCAAGCTGGAGAGAATAAAAATTTGATACTTTCAAACAAGTGTCTGGCGGTTTCAAAGGGGGGCAATCTATTTAATGAAAATTTGAATGCGATTGCCAAAACAGTATTGATGGAAATTAAAAATCTTTTTAAGCGACTTGCTGATACCAGAAATACATTTCATCGCCAAAAGATACCAATAGATCGTTGGCGCCGCATCAGCGGGTCTGGCTGATACCCACGTATCAAATACCATTCTAAACGTTTACGCAAGCCCCGTCGTAACAATCTTTTTGAAGTATGTTACTAGGATATTAAGAGGTACCTGATTCTGTCTATTCCAAAAACGGCTGCTTCGCATTATCTTAACTCATTTGTGAGGAGTACGGAAGTCCACTGATTTTCAGTACATTTTATACGATGACACGGGCATAATTCTTTCACTCTGTATGTAAAAGATTTTTTCACTCTGTATGTAACGTGAGATGAGGATTATCATACTATTGGCCGCCAACGTTTCAAACAGTACAAATAGACTGAGTCAAGGCTAGCGAAGCCGTTATTACAGTGGCACAACTAGCATTTTTTCTAGTTGTGTCATTGTAAGAACGGGGCGATCCGTTTCCCGCCTCTAATAATGCACACCAAAATTCTATAAAATGTGAAAATGACATATAGGAAAATAAAACCTCTGCATCTATTTTTGAAATAAAACTTGAATTCTAACATTATAAAAAGCTATTTTGCTTGTTTTCCTATTAGTAAAACTGTCGATAAAATTCGAGAAGTTTGTTTCATTACACCACTTCAGAATAAACTACAAGAATTAAAAGCGACCATCTCTCCACTTCTGTTTCGTCTTCCTCAGCAGTTATAGAAATAAAACACAAAAGTATTTTTTTTCTTACCAAGAAAATATTCCCTGCTTATGAAATTGCGATAATAATTTATTTGATATTTGCATTTTTTTTTGTGCAAAAATTCTGATAAAGTAAGAAAGGTAAAGCAAAAGCATGAAGCTACAGAAATTTCTTTATAATGTCTTTAAACAACCTCTTCAGTATAAAAACAATTCTCTCCTCAGTTCAGCATCTCTTGATTCTTCCCTTCACCAATCACCAAGTAGATAAAATGGCTGAATCTGGAGTCAAATAATACAGAATGGGATAATTGCATGAGTTTTTTCGCGGTTTACTTCTTATGTGCAAGCTAGAGTATGTAATGTTCTAACTACGCATGTTTGATGCGAATACGAGCCAGTTACCAGTTTTAAACTCTTCGCTAAGAACCTCCTCGAAAACATCCCTCTTCTTAGACATTTGCTTAAAATGTCCTGTAAGCAGGGATCTCCTTTCCTTCGGCAGATAGCCCACGCATGATTTGCCATAATTAAAACAAACCAAACAAACCATATTAAACACAGGACTGTAGTTGAACTTTGCCATAATCCAATAAATCCTACTGTCATCCGGGATGCACGCCACTGCATTATTCAGTGTTGCAGTACTCGCAATAGATGCGACGAGAAAGCATCGTAATGAAGTCGGAGTAAACACTATATTCACATTTTTAGGTATTGCTTATATCGAACTTGTACAGGAGTCTGAGTTCTAGACCGTCCTTGCCTGAACTCTCAAACTGAGAAATCCAAGGACAGAAAATGGTACCGCATTCTGCGAACATAAAGCTTGCGTTCAATGACCATACAATCCGTTCAATTTTGCTTCACTGCAAACCATTTGACAAATGAAATCCCAAGATTTTTTCTACAAAAAGTTAGTTTCGGTTTCTTTAAGGATGACATAAAGACTCAATTCAAAATAGTGTTTTCATGAATTTATACAATGTGGATAATATATCCTATTATTTACTCATTCGACATTCCTTTGTTAATCACAAGACTAAATGTGGTGAAGATCACTAATTTTTATGTGTTACTCGAAAATTTTCTGACTGTTCCTTCATGATAGAAACTAGTATATTTGTTCTATTAACACAGCCGTATTGTGTCCCTAGTCAAGTATTAAAAGCGAACCATAACGATAAATTACCATAATGAGAATTAAGAGAATAAAATTATGAAATGTTACCTATTTCTTCAGATGGTCCTTTCACAATCTCGAAAAAAATTCTTATGACGAAAAGAAACTTTGTATATCCTATATCTCCACGCTCTCGCCAGTTTGATATGTCCGGATCCAAGTCCGTTGAACTTTTAGTTTTCATCTCCCGAGTTTCTATTGTTATTATTCGTCCTAGACGAATGAAAAATAAACAAGGTATGCCAAATGCAAAAATGCATTTCCACGTGTAAAATTTCTCTTCATTTGCAATACAACAGAAGCTATGTTTTCAGGTAAAAGGATTGCTCATCTTATTTTCATGGAACAACTAAAATTAGACAGTTCAGCTGATACTTTCTGAACAAAGTATATTAAATTTAGTTTCTGTAAGTTTTATCGCAATGTTTTTAGTACACTTACTATGGTTCACTTTAGTATCATACTGGTTACCTTCTGAAAAATGAAAAAAACAAAAAGCTAACCAATATACAAAACAAATCTAAATTACGAACATAGTTACAACTAAAGTTGCGAGTTAGGTAAATTTTCGAATACTTCCAGCCAAACCTTGTTTCTGAACGTGACGTACAAAATTTAGTTAGTTATGATTATTTGTTATGGTCATTTACCTCACTTTGTCTTTAAACGTTGAATAGAGAAGCTTATATATGTTAGTTGGGCAGATTTATCAAAATTAATTTTTTTTCTTTTTTTACCTTTCCAAAAATACAGTTTTTAGACACTCAGATTCAGATACAACAAAAAGGGGAAGAAAAAAAATTGACAAATTAATGCAATGAATTAAGTGGTAATTTAATGCATCAAGATTACATATGTACAAAAAGAAATGCCTTTTAATGCTGCAAATTCGTGAAACATAAATTTGTACAACTCAATTTTAATTAAAAAATAATTTGATAATAATTAAATATAATTTAAAATTTATTTCTGGAAAGAGATTCTTTTGGGCTCATTTTTCAAGCTCATGTATACATATGGCCAAATGGTTAACACTGTGAAACATCGGCAATGTTTTTCTATGTCTTCCTTTACGTCATTGAATACTTCCCAAATTAATTGTAAAAGTCTTTTTCGTACATTTCTGCTTTGTACATTTAAAACTGTATTGGAGTAAAAATTAAGTTTCCACAATATTGCAAAGATTACTTATTTACATTGTAGAAAATACAGGAGGGGGCTATGCCTGAGTGGAGTAATGCCTGAGTGGAGGAAGTTTTAAAAGATACTGGTTCGGGTTCACATTACACGTCAGAAAAACCACGAAAACACCATCCCTTTCGATTTGGATACGGAATTTAAACCCGGGTCGAACAACCAGTGTTCAGTGTTTTCACCGCTTGGCTGCTGGTGGGCCACAGTACTGAAAGAATCTAACACTTGTTGGGAGAAAAATTATAATTAAAGAAATATAAATCTACACTCTATAACAAAACAATCGACGCACCAAGAAGGAGTTGTCCGATGAAGACAAAAATTGGTGGATAGGAAGATTATGTACAGAATAGAAAAGGATATATTTCAGAACAATTGAATGATTTATTTCAGACTTACATACTTACAATATAACGAGCTCAATAATGTATTGACCCACCTCGCCTGGATGTAAGCTGCCACAGAACGTGTCATAGACTGATAAATCTCCCGGATGCATATAAGCATGCTGTACCGCGCCACGCAAATAAGGTAAAATCACTCCTCGTGATTGAATATGGCTTCCGATGACATCATATCCTCTACGCTTAGAAAAGCCTTGACTTTTCTTGGGCTTACATTTTGACATCAGTACCGAAAAGATTACCTGCGTTGTATTTTTGTTGCTATGAGATTACACTCCTTCCGACACTGCAGTATGGTGAATTTAATATAAAAAATGTAGTGATTTTTTCCCCTAGATAGAAAAAGTATTTTTTCTTGTGCTATCTCCGTAAATGTCTATTAATATTAAGTGCAGAGACTTTTAATAAATGTATTCTTAATTTAAAACCCTTCATATTAAAGGTGCTGTGATTATTAATTCTTTATTTCATGTTCATTATATATCCATTCTCTGCTGATGCAATCTCTGAAACCATGATACAAGTCAGTTTTCAGAAATAGCAAAAACGACGTTGGGAGCTAACACAATTCGGAGCTAAATTTACAATATTTATAATGTCTGAAAAAGTAAAATTTCATTTTGAAATTAGACTAATATAGATTTGGAATAGAGAAATAAAGATACGTATTTTAAATTGAATAATATTACTTAATGAATACTGCCCATTTTAATGTGTGACATCTTTTGTACCTTTGCATAAAAATAATGTTTATCTCAGGTAATTTCTTTTCTTACACACGTGTATTAAATTCAACGACAGTACTGAATGCACATTTTTCTTTCATTTAAGGCAACAGAATATTAAAATTACATGGACATTACCATGGAAATAACATAACATTTGCAAAGGACTATTTCCTGCAATGTGAAAGAAACAGAATGAAAGAAAACTGCAGTAATAATAATATACTTACTAGCACAGAAATGCCTTTACATTCGGATCGGGATCATCGTGTTTTGGATTTTGCACTAAATTAATGAACTCAGCTATTTTTTTAATCTAAGCGCTTAAGATTGCGTCTGATATTAACAGCATCTTTGAAAGATTTCATAATTTTATTAGTCCAAGAAACAGGAAGTTATCTGCAGAACGATGCAGCTAAATGTTTTCATTTCCAAGACAACAAACGATAATTTTCACGCTTCCGTGTCACTCATGCGCGTCATTCAACGAAAACAAAATCGAAAGAATCCCGCCTAAACGTCATTACACCAAGAGAAAATGATATCATCTGAAAGTATGCCCAATCAGAAGTATGGATTTTTTCCCATGAGCGTGGCGCGGTACAGAATGCTTATATGCCGGTCATCAACATTTCCTGGTAAATGCAGTCGCCTTTCCATCATATCCCAGACATGCTCGATGGGAGAGAAATCTGGCGATCTGGCAGGCTAAGGAAGTGTTCGAGAAGCTGTAAGATAGTTCAAAGCAAAACGTGCTGTATGTGGTCTGGCGTTATTTTGCTGAAAAATAAGGCCAGGGTACTCAGTACCCTGGCCTTATTTTATAGGGTAGCAAAACAGGTTTCAGAGTGTAGTCGACGTACCGCTGTGCTGTAACTGTGCCTCTAATGACGACCAATGGGCCATAAGTGTACCTCTAATGATGTTCGGCTATCAAGGGAAATGGCACCCCAGACCACAACTCCTGGTTGAGGGCCTGTGTGGCGTGCAGTTGTGAAAGCAGGATCGGCACGCTGCTCTGGGCGTCTATAGACACGTCTTCGATGATCGTCACGACACAGTTAGAAGCAGGACTCGTCGCTAAAGACTATACGTCCCCAATCAGCATCATTCCAACCTGATCGAGCCAAGCACCACTGTAATCTGGCTCGACAGTTTGCAGGCGTGAGTGGCAGGTGGCGTAACGGTCGGTATGAGGGTAGATTTCGTTCTATCAGTCGTCTGTTAATGGTCATGGTGGACACTCGTGTGCGGGTCGCACGTCTGATGGTTGATAGTCATGATTCAGACAGCTAATCTGACAATCATTCTGCCCTCCCGATCTGTTGTGACCCTAGGTCGACCGCTACCATCATGACGCTAAAAATCTGCCATTGTCTACCCATTCTTACCAGCATCTTCTAATCGCCGCATCGCTTCGACTCATATGACGAGCGATTCTCCGATATGCTCGACTTGTGTCTTTCAATCCAATGATACGATCTCTTTCAAATTCTGACAGTTGTTCGTAATGAGCTCGAATCATGCGACGAGGCATTTTTTTCAGTCGTTGAAATGTATCCTAAATCGCAATGCAACAGAAATTTTTAACAACAGTTCAAGAACAGCTTTTTATATGCATCTACTGGATGTGAAGCTCCGATGAGCTGGAGATCGCACTATTCATACCTTGGACACCGAATTTTAATCATTTGCGTATTTGATCGAAACGTTTAAGCATACGAAATTTCAAAGCAATCGGTTGATTCCTTCTTGGTGCGTCGATTTTTTTTTGTTATAGAATGCATTTTATTTCAATATTTTAATCTCCAAACAAAGGCTTTCCTTGAAATAGCATAACATTTGAAAAAATATAATGTAATTTGGGATATTATAAAAAAGAATTTAATAAACAGAAGTTAAAAGGAGGAGCTCAGCAGTACAAAATCATCGAATTTTGAATTCATCCTGGAAGAATTATTGTTTGGACCTAACTCAAATTATTTGTTAAGAAGTCCTCCACGAAGGCAAATATCCTGACGTGCTTTCCCATAATTAATTAATAAAGCAAGTAGGTTAAACTAGTTATTCAGCTATTAAAGGAACTGAGGTTTTAAATTAAATATATCATTTAAGATCATCATTTAAGATTTGCGATACAGTTAAAATTTGGTTCCCACTAACACTAGAATATACCTGGTATAGGATTTGTTTGAATCATGACATTGAATCTGTCTATAACTTCTTGCAGGCTCTCATAAGTTGGAGAAGAGAAAATTCCACCATTACTAGTTTGGCGGGGTTTCAAGTTCATGTATCCAATTTGCTGTCCCGTACCATTTTTGTCTGGTCTTTCTAGAAGCCAAAGTCTATATGATACATAAATACATGTAAATAGTTATGTAATCGTAGTACAGTAAATATGCTTATGAGTTTTTAAAATATTAAAATAATTGAAAAGTATAATAATAATAAACCTCATTTTACATTAAGTGCCTTTATAATAATCTGAATTACCTATAATTCAATATAATAATTTCAATTATACTAATAATTTGAAGAAGGTACCTGTCATTGGTAACAGAAAAACACTAAAGATGAGTTACGAGTTGCATTTGAGAAATTAATTAAAAAGTAATTTATCTTACAGAAGCTGTGCATATGTTAACAGATGTAACGTAATGTAATGTAGATAGAGAAATACAGATAGAGTGTAAAGTAAATGTCAAATCGGAAATGTAAATACTTTAAATAATTATGATCATTAGTTTATAAGTATCTAATGTGCATCAAATATGTATATCAAATGCAAAATTAAATCTGAGTCAAAACACTTGTATCAGTAGAATATTAAGGTTAAAAATATTCAAACATTGACAGTGTAAAACTATAAAATGCTTTAAGGAATTTAACAAGTACAGATGGGATTGTACTCCAGATGTGGTGGGTAGTTCATGGGACGTTAAATGATTGATTTTTTGTGGATGGTTAATATCCGGGAAGTGTGACAGCTGGCGAACATTAATAATATCAGGTATCCGCTCAGGAGCGGGTAAAGGCACTAGGGATAATGGTGGTAAAGTTTTTGGGGCTTCTAAGAAAGTAGTTAGGCACCTACATGCTTGAAAAGCAATTAATACTCAAGTGTAACAAATAATTAAATACACATAACTACTTAATATAATTAATATTTTAATAAAATTAGGGTTTAGTATGTTATTTCTAAATATTCATACACTATTTCCTTTGCATATCAAGATTAGAATTCATAAAAATTAAAATTATATAAAAAATTTAATTTTTTATGGTAAAGGAAAGTTAAAACATCAAACTGCTAAAACATTTTGTGGAGTATAAAATTAAGCAAAGAAACAGCCTGGTGTTTAGCGTACATTTAGACAAGATTCTATCGATTTCGAGGTAAAGAGGTACAGCTCCCTCTTCATCAGGAGAAAAGAAATTTCCGCATATTTCGTTAAATAATTTCACCATTAGGAAAAGTTGACAACATTCCCCTAGCAGCATGATATACTTATGCGGCAGAACTAAATTTGTCTTCATATTCTTCTAAAAAATAACAAAAACTGTTCCAGTTCATCATCCAAATACATATTATTTATATCACATTTAAAAACTTCTCTTAACTTTTCTAAGCAGACTATTTTTTTTTCTAAATTCGGGAAATTTAAATAATATTTTAAAATTTCCTGTATTACTTTTTATATAACTCATTTCTACGAGCAAGTTCTGCTATTATATTGTCAGAAATAATTCTATAAGAATTTAATATAGAATGTTCGGGCAGTAAAAGTTTTGACGAAAGTAATGAACAATTTAGATCTTTCTTTGCTTTCATCAAAAAATATTTTTTTATAGCCTGCCAATCTCTTCTTTAAATATCAAAGATATCAAAGCAACTACTTCTTTTCCGTGTTAAAAAATTCGTGCAATAAAAATTTGCAACGATTTCAGTAAATTAGTCCTTTTAAATAGGGTGCACTCAATTGACTGTAGGGATTTGCTGGTGGCATTCATTCCCTCTAAAGTGTCTCGGGAATTCTGTAAATTCTCATCTATGTCATTTAGTTTCATATACAAGTCGATATATATATATATATATATATAGATAGATAGATAGATAGATAGATAGATTCAACTATCATTTTAATGACTCTCCATATATATATGCAAAATATAAAAAATACGATGGCTTTGCTCTACGCAAACAGTCAACCTCTAATTAACTTTCCGCAATTTCAGGATCTTCCCCCTAGACCAGTACCACTCTGGCATGTTATATAACTGCTACTATAAATACCAAGTCGCGCCATTTTTTATTTAGACTGATTCCCGCATCGCTGCTATAAAAAACCTGCGGTGCTCTTCCACCTTTTTGTGAAATATGTTATGACGCAGAATTCTTAAATTTAATATTATTTAATTTGACTCATTATTGGATATGTAAATTGGAGCTTTTCGTCTAAAAGAAAAAATGATTGGCCATTTGAATTGAATAAAGATATGGAGCGTTAAATTCTTCGGTGTCATCATTTGCTGCATTCCACTCAGTCCAACCACACCCGGATACTGATGTAACCCGACTGCCAAGCTTCAGCATTCGTATGCCCATCTACTAAATTATGACAGCTTTTAATAAGGCTCAGTGATTTTCACTTTTTATCTTGTGCTTATACTTAAGTTTCGATGCTGCAAAAACTTTCGAGGAAAAATTCCTTTGTGCATTGATCTAGTGTGTGGATTATGCTTACAAGATCAAAGGCTGCAGTGTCAACAGCTACGAAGGAATCAACGACTATCAATATTAAAAAGTTCCAGTTTCCGTTTTTGATGCCAGGCCAGCAGATTTTCCTATCAGTCAGTATTTTTTGTTCTTCGAGAGAAAGTGTGAAAGTAGAAGCATATATGAAAAAGATAAGCCTCTTTTATTTTCTGAGCGCCTGGGTGGCGAGGCACTTGCATACTTCATTCGCGAATGCCCTGACGATAACTGGGAAACAATAAAAGAAAAATTCAGCACATACTTCTCCACAGCAGAAGCAGTTACCTTTTAAAGACTTTGTAACTATTACTTATGAACAATTTAATCACACTGATAGATATTTTCGAGCCAAATTACGATATGGATCCAGTTTGGAATTAAGTGGTACTACAATGGTTGAAGCCCTCAACCAGGGGCTTCCAGAAGCCCAGCGCATGTTGTTAAGTGTACAAAAAATTAAGACACCAAAGGAATGGATTGAAATAGCTCTCAAACTTTTCCCAGTTTCAGTGGCACTGGAGGAAATACCAAGTGCAAGTAGTGAGGAAAGATTTGTTTGAAATTATTTTAGACAAAATCCACCAATTAGGCCATTTCAACCAAATCAATATCAGTTTCAAAATTTCAGGAATGTGAAGCCCCAACAAGTTCAATATCCGTATAGGCTGCAACCAATTCAATACCCGTACAGTTCATTCGTTTCTTATCAACCATTTCTTTCTTTAAGTTATCATAATACAGTGCCCAAGTCTGAATCTAAAAAGTGAAAATATTTTAAAGTTAATATCCATTGGTATGGACATACAAGGTGAATTAATTGAAGATAAACCTCTAAGTAAATTATTTGCTTTATCTAACCAGATTTCAGTGGTTAAAATTATTAAGATACCATGTAGAATAGGAAAAATCACAAAAAATGTAGTATTTTATACGGTGAAGTCTAATTTAAATATTTATTATGTCTTCAGCTTGTGTTTCACTGCTTAAATTACAACTGGATTTTAGTAGTTATAAAGTCTACCAATTTAAACACCAGGTGAGTAAAAATGTTAAATTTGATAAGTTTTTTCAAAATAATTTTGTATGTGAAAGTGATATAACTACTAAAGAAATCTGGTGAAAATTTTGTATGTAAAAGTGATATTAATAGTAAAAAATATGGTAATTATTTTGAAAGTATTGAATATTCTGACGGTAAATTACAAAAATTGTTGAATAGTTATAATCATATATTTTCTAAAAGCAAATATGATGTTGGTTGCATTAATATTGAACCCCCTAGAGTTGCTTTAACTTCTGAATTACCAATAGCCTATAGACCATATCGAGCATCTCCTAAAGATAATAATGAAATTAAGAAACAAATAGATGAGTTGTTAAATGCTGGTATAATTAAACCCGCTTATAGTCCTTATGCTGCACCTGTAACTTTAGCCTATAAAAGAAATTAAGAATCAAAGTCTAGATTATGTATTGATTTTCGAAAACTTAATCAAATTGCAAAAACAGATTCTGAACCAATCCCTAGAATAGATGCAGTTTTAGATCAGTTAACCAAAATTTCCTTTACATTGGATTTAGCATCTGGCTATTGGCATATAAAATTAAATGAAAAAGATAATGAGAAATTAGCATTTACTACAAATTTTGGACTTTATGAATTTACTAGACTACCTTTTGGTTGGAAAAATTCTTCAGCTGTTTTTCAAGGAACTCTTAGACAAATCTTAAAAAAATATCTGAATCAATTTGCTTTAAATTATTTTGATGATGTCATAGTATTTTCTCCAAATTTTGATGAGAATTTAAACCATCTTAAAATAATATCTGATATGTGTGAGAAAGAAAATGTAAAATTAAAATAATCTAAATGTAATTTTGCTAAAGAAAAAACAAACTTTCAAGGATATGAAATTCAAGCAGGTAAATATCAGCCCAGTAATGCAAATATAGAAGTTATTGCCGCGAACGACGCATGCTCCGCTCTTGCAGAGCGGATCGAGCCTCCAGACCGACGAATATAGAAAAGAAAATTTCTGAAGTATGCCTTTGAGAATTGGCAATGAATTGGAATGAGTGTACGCGTATAGAACAATGACGTTAAGTAGGTTAGAAGTGTATTTTTGTTGTAATGATCGATGTATTGTTACTGTTTTGTGTGAAGTGTAAAATAAAGTGATTCGTGCAAAATAGTGTGAATTTTAGATGAGTTTGAAAGATAGTCTCCCTAAGCGGCGAACCAGAATCGAAGAACGAGGATCATAAAGGTAAGCAACTTCTCTTCATTTGCTTATCCAGAATTTTGAATGAATATATTTTTACTGAAATAAAATAACTGGCGCCCGAACAGGGACCGCCGAAGTAGACTATATTGAAGTGAAAGATTTAGAATTGTTTAAAAAATATCTCCTTTTGATTTGAAATTTAAATGATAGAATATTTATGATTTTAGAATACTGATTTGTAATTTGAAACATTTTTCTAAGAACAGAAAGTTTTCAATATTATTCTCTATTTTCTATTGAAATATTTTCTATCTGAAATATTTAAACATGTCTACTAAAATAGAAGAATTAAAGAAAAGGCGAACTGTAGTTAGGAGTATGACAATAAAGTTGATAAATAATTGTAAAGAATACCTCCAAGAGACAAAACACGATTTGTGTATTCTTAATGAGAATCTTGATTTATTAGATTCAAAATAAAACAGCCTAAAAGAATTAGATAAACAAATACTAGAATTAATTGAGGATACTGAATATGAATCGGAATATGAAACTTGTGAAGTTTATTCCGAGAAGATAATTTCTATGAAATCGAAACTAACATTTATTTTGAAAGGGAAACTTGAAATTCCTGTTTCGAATACAATTGGTAATATTGTGAATGATATGTCAAATATTTCTGTTTCTCATTTAAAAATTAAATTGCCCAAATTATAGATCAATAAATTTAATGGCGATCCTGCTAATTGGTTACCATTTTAGAACCAGTTGGATAATGAGATACATCAAAATGTTGATTTAACGGATAAAGACAAATTTTAATTATTTGATTTCATTTTTATCAGGTGCTGCTTGTAATGTTGTTAGTGGTTTTGCATTATGGAGTGAAAATTATTTTGCCGCAATCGAGTTGCTTAAAACACGTTTTGGTAGAACAGATTTAATTATAACTGCACATATGGGAAAACTGTTAAATTTAGAACCTGTTAGGAATGTTAGCAACATATTTGCATTACGTAAGTTGCATGATGATATCGCAATACAAATAAGAAGTTTGAAATCGCATAATGTAATTTCCGGCACGTATGGCACGTTAGTTTTATTAAAATTAATACCGAATGAATTGAATCTCGATTTTCAAAGAAAAAGGAAATCTAAAGATAATTTCGGTGTAAACGAATTATTAGAGTTCTTAAAAACGGAAATTGAATGCCGCGAATCTATGCTACAAATTCAAGATAAAATAAACAATCAGAATTCGATCCACTTTCCTAAAGAAAAAAGAATGATTAAAATTTCTATTCCAACAGCCGCTGTATTAAAGGTTTCGATCAACAGTTGCATATTTTGCGAGGATTCAGAAAAAGAAACACATACTTCCGATGCTTGCCCGAAGTCTGTAGCAGACAGAAAGGCATCAGTTCAAAAACACGGAATCTGTTATTTAAGCCTTAAAAGGAGTAACCATTTGGCGAAAAATTGCTTAAAGTGCGATTCATGTGGTTGGAAACACAATAGTTTAATCTGTGACAGAAATAGTTTAGATGAGAAAAAATCAAATAAGAAGGATTTCAATTTAACGAACAAAACATGTTTAGAAAAAATTTTATTACAAACTTTAGTAGTAAAAGTGCGTGGAAATGGTCCAGAAAAATACTGCCGTTGTTTAATTGATTCTGCGAGTCAACGAAGCTATGTATCTAAATTTTTAGCTAATGCTATGCAGTACGAATGTATTAGCGAAAGCAGTGTGATTCATAGTCTGTTCGGAGGAACCGAAGTGGTTGAAACTCATAAACAGTTCATTGTATGCTAAGTAGTATTAAGAACGATTATCAGTGTAACTTTAAAGCTTTTGATCAAATGAAAATTTGTTCTGATTCCACAATTGAACATCAAGCCTTATTTAAATGAGCTAAAAACCCATAATATAACTTTGAATGATGTTGAAGGTATGTATAAAAAATTGTTGTTCGAACATTCTCCTTCTGAAATTCATATCCTCATAGGCGCGGACATAGCGGGAAAATTGCTTACGCGGAAAATAAAGAAGTTGGAACGTGGATTAGTTTGCACTGAAATTTATTTAGGCTGGAGTATCATGAGGAAAATTCCTGTAGAAATGAAAAATAAATATGATTGTTCTTATACATTTTCTATATTAGTATCAGATAGTAAAATTTCTGATTTATGAAAACGTGATGCTCTTGGGATACTAGAGCTTTAAGAAAGTCAAACTAAAAGGGAATTAGAAAAACAATGACACATTTTCTTGCTAATGTGAAAAGAGATGAAGAAGGAAGGTTTAAAGTTTGTTTAACCTTGGACTAAAAATCATTCCCCACTGCCAAACTATGGGAAATTAGCAGAAAAGAGATTAAAGCGCACGGTGAAGAATTTAAAGGATGGAGGATTTTTAAAAGATTATCAGGCAATTTTTTAAATCTTGGGAAGATCAGAAAATAATAGAGATTGTTCCTGAGGAGGAAGTTAATAACCCCTCCTATTATTTACCCCACCGTGCTGTTATTCGAATGAATTCCACAACGACAAAAATAAGACCGGTTTTGATGGATCCGTAAGAACTAAAGGATCACCTTCCATAAACGACTGTTTGGAAAAGGGTCCAAATTTGATTGACACTGTTCCAGCTGTAATAAATAGATTTCGACTGGGAAAAATTGGCATGAGCGCTGATATTAAAAAGGCTTTTCTGCAGATAGGACTTGGTCCTGAAGACAGAGATTATTTAAGATTTTATGGTGGGAACAGGGAAACTCTGAGCATTTGAAAATATACAGGCATAGAAGCGTGGTCCTACCAGACTATGGTTGAGTTTCAACTTAGAGAAAGTCATCGGGGGAGCATGTCGCGAACGACGCATGCTCCGCTCTTGGGGAACGGATCGAGCCTCCAGACCGACGAGTATAGAAAAGAAAGTTTCTGAAGTTTGCCTTTGAGAACTGGCAACGATGAATATACGTGTATAGAACAATGACTTTAAATAGGTTAGAAATGCATTTTTGTTGTAATGATCGATATATTGTTACTGTTTTGTGTGAAGTGTAAAATAAAGTGATTCGTACAAAATAGTGTCAATTTTAAATGAGTTTGAAGTATAGTCTCCCTAAGCGGCGGACCAGAATCGAAGAACGAGGATATAAAGGTAAGCAACTTCTCTTCATTTGCTTATCCAGAATTTAGAATGATCTGTTTTTACTGAAATAAAAGTTATTAAGAAACTGCAACCCCCTAAAAATGTTAAAGAATTGCAAACGTTTTTAGGAAGTATAAACGCATATCATAAATTTATTCAAAATTTTGCAAAAATTAGAACCCCTTTAACAAATTTACTTAAAAAAGGTATCCCCTATAAATGGACTGATGAATATCAAATAGCTTTTCAAAAATTGAAGGATGCATTAATTTCAAGACCTATATTAAGTTTGTTCAATTCAAAATATCCATGTCATGTATTTGTTGATGCATCTAAAGAAGCTGTTGGTGCAATTCTCAAACAACAACATCCTGATGGTAATTTACATTCAATTGTTTTTCATTTTAGAAAATTAAGATATTATGAACAAAATTATGCAATTACTGAGCTGGAATGTTTAGCTATTATTGATGCAATAGATATTTTTTTTATTATCTGTATGGTAATCATTTTACTGTACATACTGATCATGCTGCTCTAGTTTGGCTTAAAAATATTAAACACCCTACTGGTCGCTTATTTGGATGGTCTTTAAAATTATCTATGTATGATTTTGATATTAAGTATAAGAAGGGTCCCAATAATGTTGAGGCGGACATGCTCTCTAGAAATCCTATGTGTCAACACTTAAGTTTGCAAGTTAATTTATTATGATTAAAAGAAATTAAATAATATCAGAATTTAGATAATGTCTGCAATCCTAAATATAAGAAAGTGAATGATGTGTTAACAATTAAAAAACAAGGACTGTATAAAATTGTAATCCCAATGTCTCTTCGTACTAAATTACGTGAAAAAGCACATCCACAACTTGGTCATATTGGTGTGTCCTCAATGCTAAATTTATTATCTCCTCAATATTATTAGCCAGGAATTGTTCAGGATGTTAGAAATTATTGCAAGCATTGTGAAGTATGTCAATTTAATTAGAAATCTAAACAAAAGAAATTTGGTTTAATGCAAAATTTACAATCTGTCAGTGAACCTTTTGAACTGTTATTTATTGATACTGTTGGTGGTTTAAATTATTATAATTCAACTAAAACGTATATTCGTATTTATTATTGATCATGCAACCAGGTATATTTGGACTTTTGCTTCTAAGAGTGTAACTACTGATACTTATATAAATTGTTTAAGGCAAAATTTTCAGATTCAAGTACCAAAGAAAATTTTAAGTCATAGGAATGCTGCATTTACATCTTCAAAATTTAAGCACATCTCAAGGAATCATAATGTAAAACAATTATTAACTACTGCTAATAGACCCCAAGCTAACGGTAAAGCTGAACGCTTTTATCAAACAATTATAACTAGATTGAAATGCAGACTAAATTCTTATCAAGGTAACATTGAGCGGACAGAATTATTATCCCAAGTAACTGAAGAATATAATAATATATTTCATTCTGTAACAAATTCCCGCCATCATATTTAATGTATAGAAAATTACCTTATGATTCCTTACTTCAAAATCAAGAACTTTATCTATCAATAGAAGAAGCTAGAAAAATTGCTCAAAAAAGATCTGATGATTATTAAAATGCAAACAAAGAAAGATATGATGTTCATTATAAACCCAGTAATTTTAATATAGGTGATTTTGTAATGTATGAAGAATTCCAATAACCTAATACACGTAACCTCTCTCCTCCTTTTTCAAGCCCTTGCAAATTTTAAAACAATATTCTGAAGTTACTTTTGAAATTGATAAACCTAATCCTCTAACAAAAAAGAATTCAGAAATTGTTCATTCAACTAGACTAAGACATTTTAATCCAGCAAGTGAATTTAAATTAACTGTTAGAAATAGTAAAATTCCAGTTCCTGTTCAAAATTAATTTATTTTTAATTTTTCAAAATTCTCCATTAAAAAGTTTCCCCGATTATGACATTATGACATCTAATACTTGATTTCAAACCCTAACTATGACAAATTATTTTTCCGGATTTTGGTTTTTTCCAATCTGGCCCCTTTCCTATCCTTCCTTTCCTTCTTCCCAGAGTTTTTTCTTTGAAAAATTGTTGTGTACGTCCTCCAGAGCCCAGAAGATGAGAAGAGGAAAAACTCTACCCCCACGTTTTGAAAATCTGGATTTTATGCCGGATTTCCATTCAAAAACAAATGTTTTTATTCTTTTTATCGGACACTAAGTTTCACGCTATGTGTATTACTCCTTGTATCTTCTCTTTAGCGAGGATACAAGAAGTAATAGCACACGCCCGCTGTCCCCCTAGGTAACACTCCTAACGCCCCCTCAAAATTTTACATTTTTATTCTTATGTTAGAAGATTCAACTATGGTCAAGAAACTGGCTTGGGCCTTTCCATATTTTTCCTACCAGCCACGATCCTCTGGCCATAGTTTAGTACAGAAGTGCTATCACACATCCACACACATAACATATATATTTCACATACTTTCATAAAAAATGTTCTTTATTTTTCTTTCCCACATAATTTTGTAACAGAATTTGCAGAGACATTAGGTATTTTTGAAGCAAGAATATTAAAAAATGAGCAACGCCTTCGCCGGGACTCGAACCACGGGCCTCTGGAATACGTGCCCAGTGTGCTGACCACTACACCACGAAGGCCAGCGAAGAAGGCGGGAGAAATACCTTATAAATTTCCTTTCCTTTCTTCTTATTGTAGGATAATATTTATTTCTAGTTTCCAAACTCAAAAAGACTTAAACCTGATCACACAAGTTACTTGTCTTAAAATTTTAATTTTATAGGATTTTGTATTTTTTACATTTTGATTTTGATTCATTTAAAAAGAATTTTTTGTACAAAACACTTTGATACAATGTACAGTGCTAAAACCCAGTTACCTTTTACTAGGCAACAGAGGTTTTTTTGACATTTTGTACTTAAGCACCCCCCCCCCAACCGTCAGCAATTAGTCACGCTGATTTGTTGGAGAGGAAATGTCACAAAAATCTAATTCAAGGTGTTTTGTCATAGTGCATCATATTATTACAGATTTATATTGAATTGTTTTCTCAAGATATTATATCATAATGTTTTGTATTGAATTTTTATATGGCTTCAAACAATGTCAATGTATTCTTAACTACCTACAAGAGGAAGAATGAATGCAGTTATAGTACCTTACTCATCAATTGCATATCTTCTAATTTTTACATGAAAAGATGTTCCCCATCGAGAGACTTTAAAAAATTTTTCATTCAATTTCAACTATTTTTGTGAAAAGGACTGTACAACAAAATTTAATTTTTCAATGGACATTTTTAAGAAAATTGAGGACTTTTATAATTCTAATTTATAATTTGATATTATGTGTAGATTCCTTAAATATTATTTTACAGAGCTTAATGATTTTATTAATTTACAGTGAATAGTGAAATTTTAATGTTCTTGTTTGAGACTTAATTTTTAAATAATACTGTTCTTTAAACTCTTTCGTTTGATTTGGGTAAAGTCCTTTTAAGTTAGCAGAAAGCTTGTACAGTAATAGGCAGTTTTTGCATTCTCACGGACGGAGAATCTTGGGGTCAAGGGTCGGCTGCCAGCTGCAATTTTGTCCCCTTATCTTGCGGGGGCGAACATGTGTTCTTCTTGTTCAAAGGCGAACAGCTCTAGCGCTGGCGATTCTTGATAGATTTACGGGGTAAAAGTATTTAGGATTTGTCTGAAGAGTCGCAATCTTTAACTGATTTACGTTGCTAACATCCCTTGGTTTTGCGCTTGAAAATAGGAATTGGTCACTGTGAAAAGAGAGGACTGATTTTCTTAGAATTTTGGTTAGTATTTATTGCTCTGGTTCTAGTGGTTAGAGAGGGTTACTGTTTTGTGTAGCATTGGTGAATTTTAATTTTATGGATTTTTTGAATCAACAGTAATCATAGAGGCGGTCCACTTTTCCGAGTTTTTAAAAATGGTCGCACACGGAGATATAAAAAAGATTTGCGAGACTTTTTGAGGAGAGGGAGAGGCCCGGCGGCCCCCGCCTCTCGGGGCCGACGCTGTCCACTGTACGGTTGCGGGTTTAGGATAATATAGGGGCGAGAACTTGAAGAGCTTTCCGGGCCCCTATCGTTGCATCTTCGGTGAAAATGACTGAAATCTTGCTGCTACGTCCAAGTCTCAGACGTTGGGGTTGGGGTGTGTTTTTTCGCTGATGTGTTTTCTCTTTGGGAAAAAATCTTGCTCGAAAGAAATGGAAGGCTACTCCCGTTGGTACTTTTCTTGCAGTTATCGTCATCGGTGAACATCGAAAGAATGGTTTTTCCCTTTCGGAAAAAAGTGTTTTAAAGCTCGCACTGAAGTTCCCGATTACTATGGAGAACACAGAAGATGTGTCGACCACCCAGTTTGTATTTTTTCCTGCCGTCCTCCTCATTTTGGAACTGGAAAGAAAAGGGAAGGCTGCTCCTTGACTGAGTACAGTGCTGGATTATGAAATGTAAAATTGTGGATTTTGGGGCAGTCACAATATTATTTTGTTGAATCCGTGAATGTTAAAAATACTTAGTTAAATAAAACTTAATTAACTAGTCAGTAAGCATTTCTTTGTGATCGTATATATTTATAGGCATCGCGTTGTGAGTAATGTCTTTCTGGGACCGTGCTGTGAAGAGATCGGACACAAAAAAAAGAGATGAAATGTACTTAAATATACATAAAATAAATTCAAGCTGAATCAGTCCTTTTATTTATAGTCAAGTTATGGTTTAAGTTCACATTCCAACTTTAATGAATAGTCCATTGTTACTACCACTTATACTATCTATTGACTTTAACTTTAGGTAACCAAATATAACAGAAGACACACTGATTTACTATTTTACATACAGCTATTAAGATACTTGAAACAGGTATACTACACATGCTTTACCTTCCATTTGGTTTTCAACATTAGTTTAAGAACAGGAGGCAATGAAACTCCACCAGATATTTATAGTTAATTAATAAGTAACACATAAAAGCATATGCATTAGGCAAGTTAGTATTTTTAGACAGGAAAGCAACATTTTTTTTCTTTTTTTGATTCAAAACAGTTCGTTAATGTACAAGGTATTCCACTTCTCTATAATGATTAAAATTTAACTGGTCATTCATACTAGACCCTACTGCATTTATTCAATTTATGTATAGTTAAGAATTTAAGGGAAACTGCCTAAACTAAACAATCATATATATAGTATATACACAGTCCAGTCACATTAATGTGACCATCTGTCAAAAGCCAGAATAACCACCTTTCGCAGAGCGGACTGCTGCGAGACGTGCAGGAAGAGAGTCACATAGGTCCCTGAAGGTGTTCTCTGGGATGTTGAGCCATGCCGACACTAATGCCGTGGCCAGCTGCGCTAGATTACGCGGTTGAGGATCCATGGCGCGAACAACTCGATCGAGATGGTCCCACAGATGCTCGATTGGGTTTAAGTCAGGTGAGTTTGCTGGCCAGGGGAGGACGGTAAACTCATCCTGGTGCTCTTCGAACCACGCACGTACACTGGCAGCTGTATGGCACCTCGCATTGTCCTGCTGGAAGATGCCATCATCCTGAGGAAAAACAATGCGCATGTAGGGGTGAACATGGTCCGCAAGGACAGATGCGTACTTGTATTGATCCATTGTGCCTTCCACAATGATCAGTGAACCTAGAGAATGCCAGGAAAACATTCCCCAGACCATAATGCTCCCGCCTCCAGCTTGGACCGTTCCGGCAATGGTTGCAGGGTGGTTCCTTTCAGAGGTTTCACGCCTTATACGCCAACGTCCATCTGTCCGATGGAGCATAAAACGCGATTCATCCGAAAACGCAACCTGTCGCCACTCAGTGGACGTCCAGCTGCTGTACTGGCGTGCAAATTCTAGCCTTCGCCGTCGATGAACAGCAGTCAGCATAGGTGCACGAACCAGGCGTCTGCTTCGGAGGCCCAGACGCAGCAATGTTCGCTGAATAGTACTTTGGGAGACACTTTTGGTAGCCCCTTGGTTCATTTTGGTGGTCAGTTGCTCAACGGTAGCCCGTCTATCTGCCCGAACGCATCTCCGCAACCGTCGTTCGCCTCTGTCATCTATGGCCCGTGGTGCACCACATTTGCCACGTCGCTGATTTTGGACAGTCCCATTTTGCCATGCACGGTACACTTTTACCACGGCGGCACGCGAACAGTTCACAAACTCAGCCGTTTCGGAAATGCTTCCACCCTTGGCCCGAAAGCCAATGATCATGCCCTTTTGGAAGTCGGATAAATCGCTTCGTTTCTGCATTACGCCAACGATTGAAATGTTTTCCGAAGCCCTCACACACCCTTTATATACGCTCAACTGCACTGTGCTGCCACCTGCCTTCTGTGATTGGTTATTTAACTCTGACATGGAAAGTACGTGGTGGTCACATTAATGTGACTGGACTGTGTATATAAAAACTTATCTAGATGATCCAAGGTGGTAGACGACATTTTAGCCAGGATAAGAACCTCTACTCAAATGAGCCCGAAGAAAGACTGGAACAGGTATTTCATCTGCAGAGGAAAAACAACTCCGCGAGAGTTTGGCGTCTCCGAAAAAGAAATATAGTCAGGAACACTGGGAAGTAGAACTTTCAGGATTTCGACTTCTCGTATATGGAAAGGCAAATATGGTTCTTGATACAACATATCGAGACACCTCTGAAGAAACACGCGCGTGACGCAGGTATGAAGATTAGGATGTTCCTTCAGCCCGGTTAAACTACAGCCATATTTCCTCGTGGAGGTTCAAGGAGAATACTCCAAAAAATCTCAGTAAGGTATTGGCAATATCAGGACGATGCTTCAAGATGACGACTGAAAGCCTCACATACACATTCAGAGATTACAATGACCCGTGAGCAGAACTGCATCTTTTTCAGCTCCCTGGGTTTCCGGTAACATAGTAGCATTTATCTCAAACTACTAACAGCTTTCAACAGAATAGTAGCGGGAAGGCATATTACATAAGGGCATAGTTGTCTCTTTGTCTTACCAACTCCAGGAAAAGCTACCTCCTATCACCGTCACCCAGCATAAAGTACAGATATCTTATTAATCTCGATGATATCCAAGCTATCAACCGCCAGGAAGTATAACTGCTTCCCGCCTTAACAACTGCCAGTGGGGAAAAAACTACTACATCTCTAGGCGACTTAGCAACAGCTGTCTCGTACTCAAAATTCTGTTTCCCATCCCAAAAAGACACAGGCTACCACAAAACTAGATTTTCGTCCCCTGATTAGCTACCAATTTCCACTTTTCATCCAGAAAAGACAAAAAACGTGCTAACTGCGCATGCGCAACTATTCAAAAACCCGGATCCAAACCGGAAACTTAAATCGCCAAAACAGTGACCTTTGCTGTAGGTTAAAATGATAACCTTCGACCTTTCGTCACGTACTTCCTGTCCTGCAAGGGCAACCGAACAAAGCAATTTCTTTCTAGAAACTTCTCCGGAAGTAACGCCCACCCTGAGCGAGAGAATAACTAAGCAAAAATTTGCCCCCTTTCCTTGATCTTTTCACAAAATTCAAATAAAAGATTTGATTAAATTCAAATATTTTTGAATTTTGAATTTAATTGATTAAATTCAAATAAAAGAAAAAATAATAAAAATTCCTTGAAGCGTCTGTTTTTCCCCAAAATTAAAGAATTTACATAACCGAATAATGAAGTAATCATAAATAATGAAACATTAAATTACTAATTCAAAGAATTAAATAAATTAAGATTTTTATAAATAAGAAAAATAATTAACTTGACCTCTTTCGTAAACGAATATTCAAACTATTATCAACATAGCAGAAAAGTATTCCACCGTTAGAAGGAGCTATTTCATAGTCAAAAGTTTTCCTCATTTGGTGCTATAGAACAGACATATGGTTTTCTACGATTTCAAGAAGTTGTCAGGCAGTTCCTCGTTTCTACAGTTGGTCGGCATGCGGCTTTTACGTGAGTTATTTTTTTCTCGTTATGTGTACTACCAATGATTTAACAAATTTGAGGGAACGATTTTTTTAAATGTTTAATTGTCATAAGTCATCATTTTAATTAAGGAAGAATAAATGCGAGATTCTATCAAGAAATTTAATTAATATATCTACACTGGGGTGCAAAAATTAAGGACGAAGTCGAAAAATTAGCATATCAACTGAACGAAGAGGCAGAGCGGACAGAAAGACCAATCAGGAGATTAAGTAAGGTGATGCACGGTAGCACATGCGCAGATATGCAGGTAGACGTATTGGGGGAGTGTCTGAGTAGTATAAAGCATGTTGTCGGCGTAAGATCAGTATTTCTGGCAAAGAGATTGCACCCCGTATAGCAGTTAAAATCACACCGAGTTGCTGCCTCAGCAAGAAATGGCGAATAATCAATCTGTTAGACGACATCTGGACGCTTTAACCCGAGGTCGAATCATTGGGAAGTTGGAGGAAGGCCGCAGTCTGACAAGTGTGGCTGCAGAGTTCGGAATTGCTCACAGCATCGTTTCACGACTTTGGAGACAATTTCAAACTACAGGAACAGCTATCCGGGGGTTTAATAGTGGTCGTCCACGAGGAACCACACCCGCAGATGACCGGTATATTGCCTTACAGGCCAGAAGAAACAGGCGGCAGACAGCGGGAGAAATCGCTAGACACACGGCACAGGCGACTGGACGACCGATATCGCGTTTTACCGTGGCCAGAAGACTGCACGGTGGTGGTCTGTTTGCACGACGCCCTGTACGGTGTGTACCTCTAACGCCTGCCCATCGGAGAAGGCGTTCTCTGTGGTGCCGGGAACACCGGAATTGGAGAGACAATGAATGGGGACGAGTACTCTTTACAGATGAGAGCAGATTCAGTCTGAGTAGCGATTCTCATCGCATACTCATCTGGAGAGAGCGGGGAAGCCGCAATCATCCCTCGAACATCATTGAAAGGGATAGGTATGGAGGTGGCGGTGTTCTCGTTTGGGGAGGCATCATGCTTGGTAGTCGTACAGACCTTCACATCTTCGACGCAGGTTCAGTCAACGGGACCCGTTATTGTAACGAGATTCTTCTTCCATATGTGCGTCTTTTTAGAGGCGCTATGGGTCCGCAGTTCCTTTTCATGGACGACAATGCAGCATGTCATCGCACAGTAGCTGCCGAACAGCTCTTAGAGAGTGAGGATATTGAACGTATGGATTGGCCGGCACGAATTCCGGATCTCAATCCCATCGAGCATGTATGGGATTTTCTAGGCAGATGCTTGGCAGGTCGTACCTTACCCCCAGTAACGATACCGGAGCTTCGATTAGCGCTGCAAGACGAATGGGCAGCAATGCCTCAACAACTCATTGACACCCTCATTCTCAGCATGGGCAGACGCTGTGAAACCTGCCTAGCAGTCAGCGGAGATCATATCCCCTATTAAAGACCGGATGTTTCTTGCTGGACACCCATCACAGGGATGTTTCGGCCTTCAGTCGCATTGCGCTCCATGCTACTTTTTCAATAAAGCTTCTTTTTATCCCTCTGATTTCTCTTTTAGTAAGTGTTGCTTACATTACTCATGCCCTTACGTATTGGGGATCTTACGGTATTAAATGTGTTGATTTGGAAAGCTTTTGTACAAAGTTATATTGAAAAAACCGTCTCGTCCTTAATTTTTGCACACCAGTGTATATGTCTGAAGATAAATATTTTGAAGTGTCACAGGTGAAAGAATAATAAGTTCTTCTAAATTAGCTTTTAATGTGATCTTAAATTTCGTAAGTAACTATTTAAAATAATCGTAATTGTAAAGTTTAGAGGTAATTACCCAATTATTGTAAAGTGCATGACTAGTCATTTTAGGTATAATATTGATAGTTGTACGGATTGTCGTATGAGAGCTTTACGAGTAATGTTTTGGAAAATGCTTTTGTAGAGGTAGTCTGATCAGCTATGCTTAGTTAAATTTTTGGAATATTAAATGAATGTATGTTATTAATTTACTATTGTATTTTTTTGTGTTCTTATCATGTGGTCTACTGTAGGTCACCCATGTGATCCTTTCGGAAAACACGGTTAAACTTCCATTCGAACCTGGGTAGTTTATTGCGGACGTAGGAGAAATTAATGATGCTTATAACTGCACTATCAGATTTATTAATTTTAACTGAACTGGTGTTTTGACTTCTTAGTGTGAGATTTATCGTTTCCTAGTGTTTTGAATTGCTGTGTGTTATACTTAAATGAAAAGTGTCTGTGGCTATATCTAAAGTTGAATTGAAATTTACGTGTTTTCAGGAAGGAGAGCCGATTAGTTAGTTTTAGTGAGAGATAGCATGTTGATGATTTTGTGTCGGTAATGCATTTTACGTGATTATTAATCGTTTGATTTTAACAAAACATCAGGGAGGATATTTTCATTTTTTATTGAACTTGAGAGTTGATATAATAAACCTTATTTTATTGTGGTGAGGATTTATGAAAATTTAATCTAACTTAAAGTAATTAGACTCTATGATTCGATTTAATGAATTCAGTATAATTTTACGACAATTTATGTTTTCTGCGGCACCAAGTTAGGGTTAGGTCAGGTAGAAACAAAATAAATAAAAAAACAAACCCGTAAATTGTTTATTCGCAACAATAATATTCTTACATATATTATTGTCTATAGTTCTAAATTGGATGTTTAGTAGTAAATTATATGTTTATTTATAAATTATAGATTCTATTGTAAAATTATATAATTAAGTACTTTCTAATTATAAGAGAAAGATCATGAGTTATGATAGGGCATAGCTCAAGCTTGTACACTATGTCTTGGATGTTTTCAGTGTCTTTTCTCTTCTAAAATTTCCTTGATCCACTAATGTACTAATGCTTCGCTCTCCCGGCCTCTCGTTTTGAACGGGGGAATGTAAAATATAAAAAATACGATGGCTTTGCTCTACGCGAACAGTCAACCTCTAATTAACCTTCCGGAATTTCAGGATCTTAATCCTAGACCAGTACCGCTCTTGCATGTTATATAACCGCTACTATAAATACCAAGTCGCGCCATTTTTTCGTCAGACTGATTCCCGCATCGCTACTATAAAAACCTCCGCTGCTCTTCTACCTTTTTGTGAAATAAGTTATGACGCAGAATTCTTAAATTCAATATTAGTTAATTTGACTCATTATTGGATATGTAAATTGGAGCTTTTCATGTAAAAGAAAAAATGGTCGGCCATTTGAATTGAATAAAGATATGGGGCGTTAAATTTTTCGGTGTCATCATTTGCTGCATTCCACTCAGTCCAACAACACCCGGATACTGATGACAAGCGCCTGGCCCCAGCCACCACCCCTGTTCTTACTGGTTGCCGTTTATGACGTCAGGTTGAAGAGATTTCATTATCTGTTTCGTTTACGTTAGGTGAACTTATACTGCCTTGGTCTTGGTTATGTATAAATGTGAATTTGTGGAGCTGGGGCTCAAGCTTTCGGCGCGCAAAAATGCCGCGGGGAATTCATTTCGTAACTATATGACATCACAAGTCGTGTCCAATAAGAGCTTGGGGTGGTGGCTGGGGCCAGGCGCTTGTATACTGATGTGACTTGTTTGCCAAGCTTCAGCATTGCCATGCCCATCTGCTAAATTATGATATACATATTGTTGCGTGCGTACGGGTTCGTAATGGATTGAATGCACAAGTCGTTAAAAAGTTAATAAAATTTATTCTTTTCACACGAAAGAAAACAAAATACTGAGATATTTTCCTCGGAGACATTCGTGCAATATCACAATATCTCAAACATTAAACAGAATTCAATTCGAAACAGATAAAGTTAATCCAATATCACAGCGAATTCGCTACAATCAATCACAGCAGTAAGTAAACAAACAGCAGTTCTCTTTAAACAGCTACAACTGATATGAGGTGTTTTAATTCGGCTTTTAAGCTTTATAATTATTTACTAGAATATTCTGGTAAAATATCGGTTTTCTCGATATATGTGGATGGCAACAGTAAATACGAGATATTTATTTATTAAATATTAAATGCACGCGTTCTTTTATTTTTACTTTTCCGACGTAGCTTTCTCTTCAAAAATCGTCTGCGTTGCATGGGAAAATAAACCAATTCTAAATAAATAGCTAAATAAATACGAAATCCGTAACAATAATATATATATCGACTTGTACACACGTACACACACACACACGTACACACACACACACGTACACACACGCGCACACACGCACACACACGCACGCACACACACACACATATATATATATGGGGAGTTATAAAAAAGAATAAAATGTTAGTTGCATTTTTCTCCTGAAGCATTTGTATGGTTCTAAATTATCTAAAACTTGTGTTAAATTCCTGCAGACCTACTAGACTGACAGTAAGTTATCGAACAAATCACAAAGTCGTCTGAAGGTTAAAAAAATCTGTACTAACGTATTATACCGCCGTCCACGAAAGTTGTGGTAAATTCTGTCAAAGTTGCATCAATCTTTTTTGAGAAGTGCTGATGGAATTGACATCTCGTTGATAAGCAAACAGTGTGTCTCGTTTTAACTTCGAACATCAGAAGAATTAGTAATGGAAATGAGTGTAAACAGTTATTCAATGAAACAACTCGTTACAACACAAACAGTTTATTTACAAATCTAACAAATGACAGCTGTAATTTCATCATCTCAAAACAACACTTAAAAATATAAATGGCGTTAAGATAATACTCATTAATTATCAAATATACATGGAATGCAACTTAAAGCCATTTATCTCATAAAAAGAACGACTTAAAAACGAAAATGTAAACAACCTCCACTGTTGCCATACGTAATTTTCTAAATTAGTTAAATAAAGATAATATTAGATAGAGGTTCAACTTAGCATCCTCCCACCTAAGTTAACTTTTTACCTTAAAAATTTAACTTACAAAAGGACATTAACAAAAGAAAATTACAAATTGTTCATAAGTTACAAAAGAAAAATTATACATAGTTCATAAGTCCAGTCTCTTAGGTACTTTGATTGTACGACCTGCTGTAGTCTTTTGAATCTGAGGTTCAGATACACACACGTCATCAGACGCAAAATTCTCACAAGTTTCGTCCCCCACCTTCTCGGCTGAAAATTTCTCAATAATGGGATCATCATTGGATACTTCAAGTGGGTACAATCTTTGATTTGGTCTTAGCAATTGTCCATGACTTGTTTTAAGCTTAACAAGTCTTGCAATTTCGTCTTTCACTGGAAAAATCTGAATTATTTTGCCTAATGGCCAATTGATTCGCTTTGTGTTATCACTGCCTGAATACAACATCACCGATATTCACAGCTTTTCTGTTTTCTGATTTTTGAATGAGTACACCTAGATATTCAGACCTAAACCTGTTCCTTAAATCTCTTTTCAGGTTTCCTCTATATTTAATCCGCTTATTAAGACTTTTGTGCCCAATATGATCAAGATTCCCACCAGCGGCCGAGCGGTTAAAGCCGCTGAACACTGGTAGTTCGGTCCGGGGTTCGAGTCTCACCGAACGGGCTGGCTGCATGGGCGTTTTCGTGGTTTTCCCCATGTGTAACGTGGATACGAGCCAGTCCCTTAAAAAGACCTCCACGTGGCATCCCTCCCTTTCCATGTAGTGCCTAAGGGCGAAACACGTTATAATAAAAAAATATGATCAAGATCTGGAACACCACTTTTTCGAATGTCTTGCAGAAATAGAGAAGGACTTAAAGGCATTAAAGTAGCATCATTTTCAGTTACATATGTCAATGGACGGGAATTAATCACTGCTTCACAATCGCAGAGAATCGTGGTCATTTCTTCAGAAGTTAAGGAGACTCTTCCTAGCACTCGTCTTAATAATTTCTTAAGAATTCCTAGCAATCTCTCCCACCAACCTGCCCACCAGGAGGCAATTGGTAGGTTGAACTTCCATTGAATTGGTAGTATTAGAAGTGTCGTTAGTGATTTGCTTCCAGTTTAGATCTCGAAGTACTTTTGAAGCGCCAACAAAATTAGTTCCGTTATCACAGTATATGATTCTATTCCGTCCTCTACGAGCTATAAATCATAATATAAGAGCTAGTTAAAAAACTGTCGGTAGACATCGATTCAACAAACTCTAAATGGACTGCCTGTAAACAGCGCAGGTGAATAAACAGATCCAAGATTTCTTGTTGCCTCTCAAGATCCACGCCACAGATTTCGAATACAGCTTCTCGTAGTCTGTCTTCTGGAAGAGGCGTGGTACAAGTTATTAGGTTTTTTGAAGAACATCTCCTACACACTGTGCATTGATTAATGAGAGATCTCACAGTTTTACAAGCGTCCAGAATCCAAAATCTCTCTCGTAGATTATTTATCAAAATTTGCGTACCAGCGTGTGCATTTTTCTCGTAATAATATCGCCCTAATCTCTTGACAACCTCATGATTGGATGGAAGAATAGCTGGAATTTTAAATTCTTCCGTATCCTCACGAAATGTAAGTTTAGTTTTGACTCTAAGGATTCCACTTTTATCCTTAAATACTCCTAAAGATTTTAATTTCTCATCTTTTTCATTCACAAAACAGTCTTCTTGAACCAGTTTAATCAATAACTTCTCAGCCTCAAAAATTTCATCAGAATCAAGGTTTCCATGTTTTCTCTCAATTTGTTCAGATCGACAATTGTAGGCGAATCTTAGGATCCAGGCAATTAGATTAACTATGCTTTTGTACTTGGAGAAAGATCTGTAATATCAATTTCTCTTAGTAACCAAGCATGTAGAAACTAAACATCTTGTTACAGATGAAACTACCCTTTTTCTTTTCCCTAAAAATCTCACTGTCATCTAAATTTAAGTTACCTTTTGGCTAATCTTCTTCAGGCAAGTACAGCCAACTTGGGCCTAGCCACCAGTTAGATTTCAACAAATTTAGAGCTGAACAAACTCTACTCGGGAGATCAGCCGGATTCATACATCCACGAATATGTCTCCACGAATTTTTATTTGTTTGTCTTCTTATTTCTTTCACTTTATTCTGGACAAAGATATTCCAAGCTTCTTCTCTCGCTATCCAAGCTAAAGCAGTGGAAGAATTAGTCCAGAAGTAAAATTCTTCACTCTGTATCTCAGATAAAATTGAGGACGAAAGTCGTGCTGCTATAGTAGCTGCAAGTAATTCCAGTCTCGCGATAGTAGTTTCTTCTTTTCCAGTTGGTGCAACTCTACTTCTGGCTTGTATCAGCTGTACTTTAACAGAATCAAAAGTTTTTACTCGGAGAAAAGCGGCCACGGCGTAAGCATGCTTACTGGCATCACAGAAAATATGTACTGAAGTATTTTCACTTGTATTCCTTGAACCAAAATATCTTGAAAAACGGATCTTGTCTAGATAGTCAATATCTCTCAGCCATTTTAAAAATGCAGATCTAGTACAGGTACCAACTTCTTCATCCCATGCTATCTTCTGCTTCCACGTTTCTTGAAGCAATAATTTAGGGATAAGGATGACAGGACAACATATACCAAGAAGATCAAACAATCGATGAGCTGTAGCTAAGATTAACCACTTAGTTACTTTTTCAAAACATAACTCTTTTATATTACCAGTATTTATTCGTAGAGTATCAGATTGTTTATTCCATACTAAACCGAGCACATTCGTATCAGCAGAAGCGTCATCATTAATATCATTGAACTCCCACCCTCTAAACTCAAATTTTCTCTCAGCCATTACTTCAGTTGATACATTCATAAAAAGATCGAGTTCGTTTTCATTTTTGACACAACTAACATAGTTGTCAACATAGAAACTATGCATAAGTTTTTGAATGATACGTTTTGGATATGAGGATTTTCCAGTTTCTATTTTCTGTAAAACAGTTTGTAAATGAAGCTGAATAGTAGAGTTTAGAAGAAAAGGACTGCTTGCTACACCAAAAACTACACGACAGTGCCTGTAGTCTTTCAGCTGACCATCACTATCAAGCCATAAGAACCTCAAAAAATCTCTATCAATGGGTGAAACATTTATTTATAGAAAGGCTCTTCGTATATCAGCAATAACACCTATCTCCTCTTTTCGAAATCGTGTTAAAATACTCGGAATCTGCTCTATTAGATTTGGACCTTTTTCTAAGCAGTCATTAAGACTAAAAAACACCTTTACTTTGGCCGAAGCATCGAACACCGGTCGGTGATTTGTAGTACTATGCTCTTTGATAACTTCTCGATGAGGAAGGTAAAGAACTTAAGCTTGATCGTTTTTAGGAACTTCTTCAATTACTCCCTCTTCAAGCCATTCCTTAAAAACATTTTCATAAGCTTCATAATTGGACTCCGTTTTAAGACGTTTAACAGTTTTGTTCAGTCTCCTCTGGGCTAAATCAAAATAATCTGGCAGTGGTGGATGATCTTCCAACCAGGGCAAATCAACCTCAAAACGATTATCTACTACATGGACTGTATTTAGGAAATGTAATCGAGCAGCTTCTTGCAGTTCCATCTGGCTTTTCTTGACTGATGGGTCAGTAATGCCAAGTGTGTCCAAGGTCCATAAATCTGTTATCGTCTCCACTGTAGACAACAGGGACGTAACTAATAATGATGAGGTACACTCGCTTCTCGAAGTATTGGGCATTCGTCCCATAACTGACCATCCAAGTTTTGTTTCTATGGCTACGAGACCACAAGGTATCTCACGACGACCACCTGTCATGAGTTTTCCAGCTATATCAGCTCCAATAAGGATTTCAATAGGATCTTCACAATCATCCACAATATTTATATTATAAGTAGCTAACGCCTTTAGACAAAGTTTGTTGACAATAAGTGGCACTGACTTGCAAATAATTTATTGGCCAAGAACTTTATAAAGTTACAATCATAATTCCCGTGCACACTTGATAAATACAGAGTGTATACATCGTGCTTGCATACCCCTGAAGTTTTCCCTCCAAATAAAGAGTGTTGCAAATATTCACAGTTCTGAGGTTCATAGTTCATTTCTTGAGCTGCACTTCGTAACAAATACGATCGCTGTGAAGCTGTATCAATAATAGCTCTTGCGACACGTTTTTTCCCATTACCTCTAGTTATAACTTTGAATGTTTGCAGCATTACGTCTGGAGTCGAAGATAAGTTAGAAAGAGCTTGATCCACTTCAGCACTAATCTCAGTTTTCTTTTCAAGTTCGGGTGATTCCTCGTTTTTGGGCACAGTTATTTGGTGCATTTTCCACATAGAATAATATGGTTTTATTTACCACTACACAAGCAACCAGCTTTCAAGTTACAGACCTTGATGGAATGTCCAGATTTTAAACATAAAAATCACTTGTGAGATTGTTGAACATGTGACTCCCTCTGACTTAACGGTATTTTTCTTGCTCTTAGACAATCTCCTGAATAATGTGAATTAGAACAGAATATGCACAGTTTTGACACTTGAGATGAAGTTAGAAGATCTGTCGCACTAGGTACATTTGAAAACTTTCCACTCTTAAACTTTTTATCGATCCCTTTTTTCTCATTGGAAAAATTACTATATTTTAGTGCCGCTTTTGACTTTGAAGTGTTAAAATTTTGAGATAGCCTCTCGAAAAAAATAAAAAAAAAGTTCTTCAGCTTAAAAAATACTATAAAATACGTTCTATACGGCTATTAAAATACGTTCTTCAGCTTTAACTTCGACTCGTAAAAATTCTAAAATACACTCTAAATCACTTTTCTCAATTATAGTTTTACTTTGATTTGAGTCATCTGGACTAACTTCGCGAACTCTGAGATGAACAGATCTAAAGCGTTCCCAAGCAACAAGAGTTTCTTGAGGTAAGGATGATTCAACTACAGGAAATAACATGGCAGCATATTTTCCCCTAGTAACCCTTAATAGTTCAAGTGAACGGAGTTTACTCTCAAGCTGATCAAACAATTTTCTTAATGAATTTTTAGGACAGTTCTGTTTTTGAAGAACTAATGCTAATAAATCTCTGACGTATACTTGAATCAATAATGCTTCTCTACCAAAACGCATTTTTAGCTGTTTTAAAGCTTTTGCATAACTGTCACCACCTGGGGGAAAATTCTTAATTAATTCTTCGGCAGAACTGCCTTTTTCCATTGCTTGAGATAAACACGAAAATTTATCGCGAAAATCAATATTAATGTCCTCATCAATTTTTTTTAATTGCCCCCAAAAGTAGAGCCAGTTTCTTACATTACCGTCAAAAGTAGGTAATTTTATTTTTGGATAATGCAATAAAGTTTTCGGCTTCGAAATAAGATTCAAATTTTCATTCTTAGAAGATAATTGTTTACCTATTAGTGTTTCTAGCTTCTGTTTTAAAGATCTTCAGCGATCAATATATGTTTCTGACTCATCTACCACTTTCTCTATTTCGGAATCGGAAGTATTTTCAGAATACAACAGTTGTTTATATTTCTCTTCACATGCTATCATTAATAAAGCTTTCTCTTCAATTAGCTTTAATTTATTAATGTTCTCAACATCATTCAGGTTAACGTCTTCCTCATCAAAAGAATTACATGCTCGAATAAACAACCTTCTAAGTTGTTTTCTACCTTTCAATACAGTTTCCATAATGAATAAAGAATAAAAACAAAATATAAAAATATTTTTCACTCACTCGTAAAAAGCAGCCGCGTCTTATCCTCGGACGCCATGAAGTCTCGTTTTGACTTCGAACATCAGAAGAATTAGTAATGGAAATGAGTGTCAACAGTTATTCAATGAAACATCTCGTTACAACACAAACAGTTTATTTACAAATCTAATAAGTGACAGCTGTAATTTCATCATCTCAAAACAACACTTAAAAATATAAATTGCCTTAAGATAATACACATTAATTACCAAATATACATGAAATGCAACTCGAAACCATTTATCTCATAAAAAGAACGAGCTCAAAAACGAAAATATAAACAACCCCCACTGTTGCCATACGTAATTTTCTAAATTAGTTAAACAAAGATAATATTAGATAGAGGTTCAACTTGACACAGTGTTTTGACCGTCTTCGTTTTTGCGCTTTGTAGAAAAAAGCTTTCGTCAATTTTTACTGTTTCTTTAGGCTATGATTTCTGGGCCCACCAGCGGCCGAGCGGTAAAGACGCTGAACACTGGTAGTTCCGTCCGAGGCTCGAATCCCACGAACGGGCTGGCTGCATGGGCGTTTTCGTGGTTTTCCCCATGTGTAACGTGTATACGAGCCAGTTTCCCTTAGAAAGTCCTCCACGAAGGCATCCCTCCCCTTAGGCAGATAGCCCTCGTGTGCTTTGCCATAATTGAATAACCTAACCTAACCTAACCTTAGGCTATGATTTCAAATTTGTCTCAGGTACTGTTTCAGTCTATTACTGTTTTGTAGGCCACATTCAGCTGATCATATTGTATCCATCAGTATACACGTTTTTGATGCCACGGTCCCATAGCATTGAAAAATAGTCCACTGCTCACTTTTCTAGAGAAGGTAGGTACCAAATTTTAATCCTTCCTTTTCAAAATGCAAGAAGAAAATGCAGCAATTAGAGTTAATTTAAATCCTTTCTCAAAAAAAAAAAAAAAAAAAAAAAA
>KK122368.1:135665-151874 GCA_000611955.2 Stegodyphus mimosarum
GTGGCTTATCATCAATCAGGATTACGTCAAACAAAAGCACAGGTTAACACACTTGGTACGCTGTTACGTCACGCTTATCCATTAAATCGCTCTGTTTGGCCACAGTTTTACGGCTGACGGTAGAATACGTAAGTATTATAAATACTTTTTTTTATTTAACTCTTAAGTGAACAGAAAGGTAATACTTGTGCGACAAACGAACATCCGCTATCTATGTATTTAAATCAACATAAAAGAAAACACATTTCAATGTAAGTATCGTAGACATAAAATTGACTATTCAAGCCGGCTCAGATATTCAATGGCTTTAATTTTAAAACGTCAGCGAGCAAGACGTTAAGCCGGAATGCAACTTAAAGTAAGCCGCGATATTAAGTAACAGCAAGATGCTGCTACCAAAAGTTCTAAACGAAAGCAAGATGCGCCTGCCAAAAATTATAAACTAAGCATTCGAAAACCTCAGATTAAATAACCAAAACCACTAATTTACATTCTGGTGAGGACTACTGAAAGAAGAATTTATAGTAAAGGTTTAAATCATAATAATTGGTTAGTTAACATAATATATAAAATGGCTTAAACATTAAACTTTTAATTTAAATGAATTTTGATTCAGTCACAAGAATTTATCCCCTACAATGAACTCACTTGTTTTATATATTAACTTCTTCTTTTATAGCTATATTAAAAGCACTTAAGGTGTCCCAGCATGTTGTTCAAAATATGAATGGTCCGTAAACAAATTGAACTGAGAAACATTTATACAGACCACAGC
This sequence comes from Stegodyphus mimosarum, assembly GCA_000611955.2. Taxonomy (NCBI): domain Eukaryota; kingdom Metazoa; phylum Arthropoda; class Arachnida; order Araneae; family Eresidae; genus Stegodyphus; species Stegodyphus mimosarum. The sequence goes on from KK122368.1 coordinate 136,441, forward strand.
CACTTGTTACAGAAGTTTATTGTTATATTTTATTTTCGATGCAACTGATAGTGTACATTCGGAAGAGAAATTAGTAGCAAAGTTACGTAATATATCCCTTCTACAGCATAGTTTATTAATTATACTAATGTTATAAACGTTATTAATCTTTTTGGTGACAATAAGTCACTGGAGACTCTTGTGTATAGTGCGGCCAAACTTGCTTAACGAATGAGAAAGGTCGTTTAAAAAAAAAACGTTTAGACTTCTTTCTCAGCGGTTACTTCCACAACAGTATCTGAAGCTGAAATCTGCCAAAATCCTTTGCTCCTGATGAATGAGTGTTTGTCCTCGAAATCGATAGTTTGTATGCTAAAAATCTACGCCTAACACAGGTTGTTGCTTCGCTTTTTTGATCCATTTGTGTTTGCTTTTCTTCTTGAGATTGCCAATTATTGGTCACTTATGCCTTTTACTTAAGGAATGCATCATAAATAACAATTAGTCTCAGAATCCGCATTAACTTTAAACAACACTACATACGCAAATTCCAATATGCGTCCATTGGGCAACAGGTTATGCCTAGTTCTACGTTCAGTTATAGCTAACATAGATAATTACACCATTGGATATTGGTTGAAGAAATCAGTGAGCACTTTTTTGAAGAATAGTGTATTCTAATGCACTTAAGTTAATATCATAGTTTTGTACTGTTTCCTCGTTTATTAGGTCGTCCTTCTAAACCGTATATTCTGAAAGAGTCCCCTATCTCCCTTAAATTTTCCTGTATTTCAGTAAGAACATATAACGCACATCACAGCAGATCATGCTCCTCATTTAAGCTACCAAGGAATCCTTTTTGTCGTATCCGACAGTCGTCGCTTATGCTTTGATGAGATAGAAGAAACGTACACAGAATTAATGTTAATTCCGATACACTACTATCGCCCAAATAATGTTCGACTCAAAACATTCGAAAATCGCCAACACGTGTTATTCCGGGATGATGCAACCGCGAAAGAGCCCGTCATTTGCGAATTGCATTCGCCCGAGTCATCTAACCGCCATGGCCTTGTATTTCGAGTGCGAGAATTTAAATGTAGAACTGAGAGTAACTACGTGTTACAGTAGTTTAGCGCGTAGTTCTGTGTTTGCTAAACATCGAATTATATTTTTATGTTTTAATTATATTCTTGTTAGAGTTCTGTTTTCGAGCTGAAGAAAGATTGGAATTTTGTTTTTGAATGCGCTAAAGTAGTAATTCTTTAAAGAGCGGTGAAAATCGGGTAGAAATGAATGAAAATTACTGAAAAAAAAACATGCATCTTGTTTTAAAATTTTATATCATGTGATAATATTAGAAACATATAATATGCTTTCAAAAATATCAGGAGTTTTAAACAAGTTAAAATGATGCATAAAAAACTATTTATGGTTGTGAAATAGTCTATATTTTTATATTTATTGTATTAATTACAATTTAATTTTTAGTCGTACTCCGGATTTAACTTTTGAGATCAAAAAGAGGCAGCTGTAACGGATTACAATCAAAGAACGTTTAAAAAGTACGCATATGAAGGAGAAAAATAATATTTTAAAAATCGAAATTTAAATTAAAATGAATAAAGGAAAACAATTAAAAGAAATTAATATTAAACCGCAGGTGGATAAAATAAAATTCGAAATACCATTTCCTTTCTTTCATATAATTCACAACTTAAAATTGTATACCTAAATATTTATATTAAATATGTCTTCATATATTTATTTTAAATATTAATTCAGCTTTAACTGCATTGCAAGAGACAAAATTATCTTCGGTTTCTTGATTAGAAACCAAGATTTCCTTCCTTTCATGTTATGAATAATACTTTTAAACAAGTCATCTAGTCATATTTTTCTAGTAAGCCTTATAGTTTAAAATTAAACAAAAAAGTAACCTTAAATTAGGGTAGAATTTAAACAAAACTCGGTCGATTTTTTAAGACGGTCTGACATATTTATTTTCCTTAAGCAAAAGTACTGCTTAGTATCCACGTAAGAGCCTGAAGAAGGTGAACAACTGATGAGAAAACCTTTACTTGCCTTTCTCTTAAATTGAAACACACCAGTGTAAAATCTAAAATTAGCAAAAAGACAGCTTAGTTGGCATAGATTTGGCTATCACCCTCAGGTCCCTCTTTAATATATGTTTAAATATGTTTCCTACGTCTGATCGCCCTCGAAATCGATAGACTTTTATTCTAAATGTACGCCAAAGTAAGGTAATTTTTTTTTTTTTTTTTGCTAAATTTTAAATGCCGTCTCGTTTTGAATTCAGTCTGTGGAGAATTAAGCAAGAGAAAATTTCGGCTTCGTATTTGGAGATAAACTACATGCAATATAAGCTGTTTAAGTACCACAGTTGCAATACAGTTTTTTTTTCTTAATCTTCAAAAGCTTTAAAAATAGTCATAAATAGATACTTCCTTACCATTAAGGCCCCGTATAATTTAAAGTAGCCAACGTATGTCACAACCTGCTGCCAGACGATCAGCAATCCTTCCCACGGTTCACTTTTAGTCCTCCGCTTGCAAAGGGGGGACTTCCTTAGCCGTTTAGACGGTTTAATCAGTTAAAAAGATAAATAATGGGTTAGAAAGGCGGATAATGGGAAAAAATTATAAGTTCAAGGGTTGTATGCCATAGGTACTTGAGACAAGAAAATAGCACTTTACATTAAAAGTAATCGCGGAAATATGAAAGCCAAAAATATATATTGCAGAAATAAACACGCGTAATATTTAATTTCCTAACCTTTTCCTTAATTAAAACTTGACAGTCTCGTTACCCTTTAAATAACGTGGGTGATGATAATAATAAGGAAGTACTGATAAGAATATTCGATAAACCATATTGTGCTTCTCACTTTTAAAATGTAACATTTTTTATGCAGTTTTTCGAAAAAGTATCATTAACGAAAAGGTATACCTGAGTCCTCTGATGTAACTATTAACAGTTGTTCCATATTCTAAGTAAGTCATAGTTTCAGTATCAACATCTCCTCCTGAGGCTTTGAATTCAACACTTTCACATGTTTTTATTTCCCATTGGGGATTGGCTTGCAACCAAGCATTTGCACGATCAACTAGTGCCCTGAAAAATAATTTCTGATTTTTTAAATCAGGCAACATTTAGCTTTAGTTTCGCGCTGATTTCAAACAAATGTTTTTGCGCATTTTGAGAGACCTGTGGCTAGGATCTCTCTGCTTCACGAGACCCGCATTAAATAGGCTCTCAAAATACGCAAACTTTACTTAAAATACTAAATATGAAAGACTTTTCCGTGAAGCTAATTTTAAAAAATTTCGTACTTCAAATCCGCCTCAGATAATGCTCTCGATTAAAATATATATTTATATCTTCCTAAAAAGAAGCTTAAGCGAAATTTGATGTAAAATCTCACAAAGTTTAGATGTATGTCATTTTACGTGAAGAGATTGTATCCGTCTTCAAAGAATTTCAAAGTCATCGTAAAATTTTCTGAATGCTTAAGTATTTAAAGAGCTTTTGGACCAGTTCCCAAATTAACTCCTTGTGCATTTGCAAATCATGCTTACCAGCGGCCGAATGAATAAAACCATTGACCATAAGGTGGCTCGAAGCGGGTTTGAAATAGACGTTTCCGTAGCTTCTCTAAGTTTACAGGAAACAGCCAGTTAGTCTTAAAATTTTTCCGCTAAGGTATCCTTTTCTTTAAGCTGATAGCCCTTGCATGCCTTGCTATAATCGGTTAAACAAACAAATTCACAAATTTATCATGATACCTTTCTTGTGCACTCTGCTTTCAGTAACTTGATGAATGTTTCACAGGTTTCATTAGATAATGAGAATCTATTAACAGTTTGTTTTCTGGTTATTTGAGTACGGCAGTGCATACCAGGGCTATCTGCTTAAATTTTTAATGAAGGATTCTCTAACAACGAAGGTCTTCTAACCTTGAACTCTCAATTTTTCTGAAAGAAACATATGAATCTATTCCTGTAGGGATAAGTTATACGAAAAAAAAAACCTGCTGATATCATGTAGTAAAAAAAATTATAGAAAATAACGAGATTTGGCGATATAGCACTATTTGGAAACTTCCAAAATATTTAAGATGCAGATTTAAAAATTTGAAAAGTTGCCAAGTTAATCAGGTCACGTAGCGAAAATGTAAAACACGAATGAAGATAGGAAAAACTAAAAAAATGTATTTTGGGTTTGCGTATTGCGACAACCATATTAGTAAATATCAGCAAACTTTTAAAATGCGCCAAAGTCTGGCTGCCACGCGCATAGCAGCTCTTCAGTCAGCCATGGCCCAGTAATTCTTCAGTTTTAACAAGCAATGCCACCATCTTCGTAGTGTTCTTTTTGTTACATTGAAAGTTTCAGCTGTTTTTATCGATAAATCGTAATACTTTTTTTAAAACTCAATTTTAAACCACGCACTTTTGGATTTTCCTACTAAGGAAGAAATTACAGTAAAATTTCTGCAGGGAATAAATTATGCTGTCGTAAAATCGCTCAAAAAAAAAAAACAGGTATAAATTTATCCTCAACGGACTGGCACGAAATTTCGATGAGAACAAAAGAAACAAAAATCTTCTTATAAGAATAGATTTATTGATAGAGTTTCGAAATAAATACCTAATTAAAACGAAAACTATGTAATGCATAAGTTCCATATTTTGAATGTCAACATATTAACTGAAAATGAAATATTAAATAGAACTGACAGAGATTCCATATTTTGAGAAGTTCCATATTTTGAATGTCAACATATTAACTGAAAATGAAATATTAAATAGAACTGACAGAAATTTAACGTTTGAAAAATTATATCAATGTACTAGAAATACTGGAAATCATATTATTTTTGAAAGATTTCTCACATTTTAATCATTTTAGAACGATAGAAGCAGTACACACTTATGTGATAATATATACGCTGATTACGGATTGAATGTATAAACACGCACTGTATACGCACTGGTACGCACTGTAAAAAAAAGTATCAAAGTAAGTAATCTGTTTTACAACAATTGCAATTAGCGAACTGAAGTGAATTACAAAATATTTCAAAATGGAAGGTGACCAGCGACGAGCAGTAAAACCGCTGAACTCAGCCAGTTCGACGATGGTTCAATCACCATGAACAGTTTGATTGAATGGAAGATTTCATGCTTCTTAATGTGACTACAACCCATGTCTTTTAAATCGACGTTTAAAATTAAAGTGCTGTAAATTTCTTATCAGACCTTTTATTTTAATATATACATAATTTTATATATTTTTGTAATTTTTATTTTGAACCCACCGCAAGATATCCTTACATTTTTCGGTACTTAGGTATCTTCTTGTAGACCAAGAAAATTGTTGGAGATCTCACGTAAACTGCGCTAGCGATTGCGGCGGCGCTTTGTTTAGTTAGATAACAACAGATGGTTTTTCGCTTAAATAGATAAACAACAGACATGAGTTATGAATATGGCATATAAAAACTTAAATAATTACGAGCTCAAGCTTTGAGATTATATGACGAAGAAATTCATTATAACCAGTGCTAATCATTCCGGCGGTCAAAAATCCCTAATTTGATGTAAAATAGCAGCAAAGCTTTCTGCTTCTTTACGGCAAAGAACCTCTATGTAGAGAAGGAAAGGCTCCATAGACGTAATGTAAACCACTTTGTCTGCAACGCCGCTACAAAGAAAAGGGAACATTCGCCAAGGGATTTGGCGACGGAATCTGCTGGCGAGAATTTCCCCTCTGTGATGTGCCGGTTTTTTGGTACCTAGCCGACATTTTCCCCCTCCGCGACGTGTATAGGAAATTGAGGAACACGGGTTAAGATGAATCGTTCTTTGACTTGTCTCGATAATTTAAACTCGGAAATGATGAAAATTAAGGTGAAGTCTCACTTTCATTGGCTGTTGAACTTCCATTGTCCATATCGCTACTTGAAACCAAAGAACCTATTCTTTGTTTAAACTCTTGCTAAACGTAACGGTCGAACCTATTCAAACCAAATTCGACATTCAGCTTCGAGCTTTGGCGCTTTTTGGCGACAGATATTTCACGCATGCGCAGTTGTTTCTCTTTTCGTTGGAAGGGAGCCACTTCTGCTTCTGCGAAGTTTTCCAGGCCACATAAATTCACTTAAATACGAATCTAAGTGGTGGCGCGCTGTTCTGTGATGTCTGTTATTGCGCCATTTTGACGGAGTGCAGTCTTTTAATGTTTTGAGTTTGCGCATCAGCAGTGGCGGCTCGTAGCTAAAATTAGTGGGGGTGCTGTTACAAAAAATTTTAACTTTTGTTTTAAAATTGTGTAAATGGAAACAAACATGTATAAAAAAAATTTATTTTGAAACTTCCATGAAATCTTACAAGAGAAAAATTAAACACTTCGTAATTACTTTAACCTAAATTGTTGCAGTCAAATCTTTATCTGTTCATTTAAAAATGGGCTGGAAGAAGGCCTGGATTATTTTCCAAGATAAATTTCAGTAGCTCAATTAATTTGCAGTAATCATGAATATCAGACCTACAATAAAATACTTTTAGTTCAGTTTCAAACTTTTCTTTGTCAGTCGTTGGATACGCTTCAGTGGTCAGTACTATTTATTCTGCAGGATGTTCTTTCCTAAAACTAGCGAAGCTTGGACAATTTAGCAGCTGCTAAGTGTTTAGTGGAAGAATGTCTTTCCATTATATCAATACATATAAAGTCACATATTTCCTTAGCTTCTGCCATCAGTGTCTTTGAAGAATTCTCACAGTACTTTGAGTTTCTTAATTCTAAAATAGCAGTTTTGAAATTTGTGATATATTCATTAACTTTAAACACACTAATTTCTCTGGATTGCATTTGGTTATATATTATTTCAACATGAGGCATAATCTGATAAAAAAGCTCTAACCAAAACTTGAAATTATCATCATTTAGATATTTTGAAATTCCTGTTGCCATCTGGAGTGAATTTGGTTATATATTATTTCAACATGAGGCATAATCTGATAGAAAAGCTCTAACCCAAACTTGAGATTATCATCATTTAGATATTTTGAAATTCCTGTTGCCTCTGCAATAGTTTAATCTGCATTTGATGTTGACTGAATTTCAGTAAGGCAATTTTTTAAAGGTTGCAAATTTTCATGAACCGTATGCTGAAGTTCCACCTTGTGAAGGAAGGAACATGGAATGCTAACGGCCATATGCTTCTTTAGAATGGACACACATTGCGGTGATCTTGAAGAGAACGTTGGAATAGCCAGAATGTTAGACAAAAATATTTTTCCGTTTCGTGAAATACTTGCTGCATTTCTCATTATTAAATTAAGTTGATGTGCATAGCAGTGAATGAAATGCGCATTAGTAATAGCTGCTCTTATTTTTGCTTGAACTCAAGCTTTTTTGCCTTTCATGACGTTTGCACCATTAAATGTCTGAGCTATGAATTTTGTTTCATTTCCCAGAAGGATTATGTCCAGTTGTTCTAAAATACATTTTGATATGCCATCTGCAGTTTGATTTTCTGGAATAAAGAATTTCCAGAAACGCTCAAATATTTCTCCATTCAATACATTCGACCATTTAAGAACAAGGACCATTTAAGTGTGTTCCGAAACATCTGTTGTGTCATCAGCCATTAAAGCTACAAGCTTTTCTAATTTCATTCCTTATCTCCTCATTATATATTTGAAAGAGGCAGTCAAGTATCTCATTGTGAATGGTCTTAGAAACACCTTTGAAGACTGCACTAGTTTCTAAGTGATTCTTCAAATCTGAATCTAATTTAGAAGTAAAATTTACTAATCCTCTAAATACCCCTGGATTTACTGAATCGTCTTTTTCATCATGTCCACGTATAGAAGTTTCAAAGTTTCCACAAAAGAAAATACAGTCTATTATTTTGCACAAATTTTCACGGTTCTTTTTAACCTTTATGTTATGCTCATTGACTGAAAGTCTGTATCCCTCACTAAGTTTCTCCTTAATAATAACGGTTCCTAAAAGTGCAGTGAAACTACATTATCAACATGCTTCTTTGTCTTCTCATGCTTTTCAGTGTTTCCTTTCATTTTGTTTATATTTCTGAAACCGTCTTTTGTCCACGTTACATCAACTCCAAACAGCAAGTACGGGAAGCAAAACAGAGCATTTTTTACTTGACAACCGCAAAGCCAATTTTTCCGTTGGTACCATTCAGAATTGAAACTACGAATATATTTCTTCTTGTTTCTTATGTCTGGCTGACATATTAGAATATCAGTTGTTGAACGACCTCTTTTCTTAATTGTAATTTTCTCATGGAGAGACAGCTGTGAAAACGAAAGCTCTTGAAGTTCACTTACAGTCACAGAATTTATTACTTGAGGATGCAACGACATGGTTAAAGTTTTCTGTAAAATAAAATAACCGAAAAAAATGAATCAAATAGAATAGCTGAAAAATAATCTAACCAAGAATATGCTGTATGATTTTTTAATCACAGTACACGCGGAGTAAAAAAAAAAAGAAGAAACAACTCCAAAACGGCAATGCAAGAGCGACAGTGCTCTTCTCTCGGCCTCGTACGCTGCTTCCTAAGTGCGCATGCGCAAAACAACAAAATACCACACGCGCGAAGTAAAACGTAATCACGTTTCCAGAATTTCGGCACTGCAAGAGCGACAGTGCTCTTCTCGCTGGGTGGTTAGAGTGCTGCTTTCTGTGTGCGCATGCGCAGATCAACCAAACACCACGCCGTTGGAACTGCGAAGCCCGCAGTTCCACACAAAGACTTTCGTACCTCTTTTATAAACTGGAGGATGGCTACTGACATTAAGTTTAAGGATTATATATTGTAGAAGTATAAAGAAAGAATTAAAGAAGAAACTGCTCATTATATTAAATATTAAAAATAATAATAAGTGGAAATAGGGGGTGCTGCAGTTCCACAGTGCTTATTACGAGCCGCCACTGCGCATCAGTATAACCAAACCTGATGATTTTAAAATACTCCACAGTTTGCTGTTCTGTACATGGAAGATCTCGAGTTTTAATCTACTTTTCAAAATTCAAGCGAAAAACAGACAAATAGCAGTTTACTTATAAATTGATTACAAAACCTGAATGCGCTTACTGAAGATTAGTGTTATAGGAAACCAAATCGAAGTTCTTGGGAGTGTTTTGTAACATCACGCTTATCCATGGCAATAAATTGTACTATTTGGCAATCTGCTGAAATCGGTTGATGGCTAAATACCGATTTTAGGCAAGTACCGATTTTTTTTCTTTTTTTTGTCGTTCCTTATATTATTCACTTCTTCATTATAATCCTGCAATACTTTATTGAAGCTTCGTTTTCCCTCCCCTCCTTCCAGATTTGTTATTTGACAGAAGAACTGTGAATTCATTTTGAAATGCGTCTTCCGATTTTTTATCCGAGCCAGTCTTTTCAGTTGATGAGGCGAAGATTTCTTCTATTCCGCAACTTCAACTACAGTTTCACTTGGACTATCATATTCTATCCTCTTAGCTAAAATCCATTAATTTCAAATGTCTGTTGTATAATCTTGAAACAACATGTATTTATGCTATCGAATAAAGACAAAGTTTAAAACTCTCCAATGTCTCTCTACAGATTTTGGCAATCAAGTTGACTGTTAGTTTAAAAAAGTTATTGTTATTTGCAACTTGCAAAATAGACGAGATTACATTATATTGAATTTAACATATATATGATAAGAATAAAATTTAACAATTTAAAAGACCTGACTGTAATGATTTGCAAAGCGAACGCTGTACGGATATTCTCATGTGGTTTATAGAAAGATAAGACTCGTTACACTCTGTTAGGCGTACTACAAAAGGTACGAGTTCGAGTGCAATGCATCTATTAAATTTGTATACGACATTTACTTATTTAAAAACGTAAAATAACGAATAAGCATACATTTATTTTATTCAGAATGAAATTTTACTCTTAACACAATATATTTATTACAGAAATTAAGTACAAAAATCAATAAAACATAAAATCATAAAACTTAAACAAACATTTGTCACTAAATAACTGAAAGAGTCTGTCAGATTAAATGTAAAAAAAAAAAAATTCTAATTCAATTTCCATAATAAAATTGTAATTTGAAAACAATCTTTTGAACAGTATCAGAAGTACATTAGTACCTTTACATATTTTTTATATTTTTCGCAGCGATCATTTTGAGAAAGTTTGCTTTTGATGACTAAAAAATTTTATTTATTTTTTGTTCCTTTATTTTTATTACATACACAGGAATCTAGCAGTTAAATTGTCAGCGTTCTTTTTTTGGTAGTGTTGATTTTAGTACATCCCCGCGACTGAAAACACAGTTGGACTTCAAATGCTCTCGTTTAGAAATTTAGAAATTTTAAAATTTCATCAAAATTCTTCATTGACGATCTGATTTGTCAGACAATTCGCCACTGGCGATCAAACACAACATATTTAACACTTTTTTTCTATTTTATGTATAGATATTAACAGTTAATGTTTTTCTACTGTTATGCATTTCTGGATGAGTAGATTTACACATTTTTTTTAACCCAAAATATCTATTAATCTGGAAACAAGATTCTGCGTTGTTTCGCTTTTCATTCGAGTCTGCTGCCATTTGGAAAACATAAGATATTATTCTTTCACATTTAATCAGACTGTTAGTAATTAACAAACTAAAGTATTTAAAAGCAAGAGATGCAGTTCTTAGGAATATTATTTTCTTAGTTTTTAATATAATTGATTTAAATAAAAATACATTTAATTCATGACGTATCTAATTAAAAGCATTAAATACTTTTATAGTAGTGCACATTTTTTTAAATATACAGATGATATACAGCATTCCCATGTTAGTCTAAATGCATATTCATCCAATATCCTATAAAATGTTTCGCTGGTCCATTACGACCATCTCTATCGATAATCTCTATTAATAAGCAACATTAAACTTGTTGAACGGGCCCTTTTGGGCGATCGTTAAAATCTGAAGCCTTTGAATTTTATTTATTATTATTATTATTTTCAGAAAAATTTAGAGTTTAAGTTTGGAAGGCCTTCTTTATTGGTAAGATTTGAAGTTTCTACCGTTTTCTACTACTACAAAATAAGTAGTGCCTTTTTACAAGCACCTATTTGCAGGTTGGTAAATTTTTTATGGCGAAATATTCAACATCATCTGCTGTAGGATATCTTGAAAGCTATATTCTTCATCAGGTAGCATACATTCGTGAATAAATCAGGGAAGCCTTGTAAAATCTGCATATGCAAGCACCGTGATTTGAATCTTAAATGGAAATACCACAGGCCCACGATCATCATTTACTCTGTAATGACATCGTGTTGGCTATTTCGGAATTTCCTATTTATCTTCATCCCCAAAGACAAAACGTACTTTCTTTTCATTATATGATCACTGCAGATCTTTCTTATGAACTGCTAATGTTAACAAAGGCTAAAGCTTTTATTTTTCCGTTTATCAGATTTCTGCCTGAACTTCTAGATTTTACAATGGATCATACAGAAAAGTACTTTAACGTTCATAATAGAAATAGAATAAAATGCAAGAGTGCTAATGAAATGTTGCAATTCGAATGCATTAGTATAGAATTGCTTGTTATTTATAACTAGTATAGTCCCTGACTATAATACAAATCACTAATAATTGATAAATAAATTTATCTCCGTCTTTCAAACTCACTTACCTAAACGTTTCGTACACAGGTTCAGAAAAGAATCCTCCAGATTCCCGAATCTGAGGCAAAAAGTCGATAAAGCTAAATCCTTTTCCTCTAAGCTCCTCTTGTTTCTGATCATTTCCGTAAGAAGGGGAAGTTAGAGTCGTCCCAGAACTCCAAGTGGTTGTCATGTTACTCACACACAGGTTCTAGATTCGTATATTTCTGAAATCCTTACGGGCGCTCGTTGTAACTTTTTACTTCTTTCTAGTGGGAATTTAAATAGCAACCTTTAATTCAACATAATGCACATAAAAAAATTGATAATAAACACCGGAGAAGAAAAAAATAAAACAAAGGCCAGTCACGCCAATCTTTGTAAAGCTATCGATTTTTATTAATTTACCTAACAGCCGCAAAGAACATCGATCAGCGCGCTGAGTTATGTATTAGTTTATTATCGGAAATTAGTATTTACTTACTGATTTGCTCACTGTTTTCCAAACAAAGTAACAAAAGTCCTTCAAAAAATGACCAGACTGTGAATGGAGAAAAGTGCAGCTAATTTTTTGATAGCGAATGTTAAGTTCGGAAGTCTACGACTGGGTTCTTAAATTGTATAATGTTTGAAATTATTTAAACTGTGAGAATATTCGAACAGTTAATGCAATTTTCCAACTTGCACGCAAAATGCTAATATAACTTTGATTATTTTTAGTTTGCTACACAAAGCAGATTAGCTTCTGGTGACAGAAGCAGTTATTCAAGAAGTGAATGTATAAATTATTTCAGACGAACAGAAATTATTCTGGTTGTTCAACCAATTGAGTTTTCTTCTCCACCTGGTGCGTTCACCATTTTGTGACTGTATGAGTTTCAAAGTGTCAAACAGGCTTACAACTGAGTTTCATTTGAAAGAACTGAAAGAGATAAGGAAGGATCTGATTAGATAAGGAGAAAACTGATTAAACCGATAAACTGATTAGATAAGGAGGGGGGTCTTCAATTAAATTGCATGCAGTTCCTAGCCTACTGACACATTGAAATGAATCGTACTGCAATAAACCCAAATAATCAACAAATTTCCTTTCCTTAAAAAAAAGGAGGGGGGAGTGTAAAAACGAAAGGAAAGGACCATGAAACTCTGCATTAAGTCTCATTAAAGGACAGAATATATAAATTACTTTACTTGCACTTCTGAGTTAGCCATTTTACTTATAAAACATTTTTTAGTAGTGTTTCAATTTTTTTCTTTATTAGTATTAATCAACAAAATTAATCATCTTGAGTATATTAACTAATCTTTATTACAATCATTCTGGAGCTGCTTCAAAATGGACTACATAGTGAACTGGCTATTAATGCCTCCCTTCTCCTTTGTTTATTAAATAAGAAAAGGCTACTGAGGAATCGATTAATTTGCAATAATTCCATTTGTTTTAAATAATCTGAATTTGAAACACTTAAGATAAGAAATTATACAAAAATATTTTCTTTTGAATGTTTTATGAATAAGCAATTAGTTGTGTAAACGTAGAATGTTGATTTTGAACGATAATTGTCATTTATTCTGAGTTAACTGCAACCTTATAGATTTTGGGGGAAAAAACTGCTGTAATTTCTAACATCGTATAACTAATTTCCGCATAGCTAATTAATAGTCATTAAGTTTTCACATTTTTGTCCATATCATCAAATAATATTTTTTGTCAACCTTTAATCCATTTAGAAAAGCAAAAAACCGCAGCTTTTGCTTATTATTCCAGAAAAGTAAATTTTCCAATAATTTCTTTTAATTTGTATACGAATTCGGAAATAAATCTTCTGCAAATTAAAAGATCGAAAAGAAAACCCTTAATTATGAATAATAAATGTAGTTTTGTTATGATGTTTTGCACTGATATTTTTAGACTTTAGTCTTCTCTCTATCAGCTATATAGTTACTATAAGCGATGGAAGTTCATTCTATCGTCCCTTGACAACCATGTGGTTGCGATGGAACAGTGCAGCGAAATTTAGGGCAAATATTTGGCCGATTGTACTTATGAACAGCTTGTCAATATTAATCTTCTAGCATTAGCTAACCCCTTTTTAGCAATCTGAGATTTCTTTATTAAAAAATCGGTCTACACAAGAAAACATTTATGTGAAAAAGCAATACTCTGAAAGTCAAGAATTCTGAAATATGATCTAGATAGAAGGAATTACTTTCTGCGTTGGGAACCTATACTGCATCTGTTCAGTAGTTCCTAATCTACACAGGTAATATAGTCTAGTGTTGGAAACTTAACGATTAATTTAATTATGATAAACATTCTAGGATATCTGCTCATGGATATGGATGGCTTAGTGAAAGACATGGCATGAAAAACTAACCCATAATTACGTTCTACATTAAAAAAGCAGAGGGCTCATTATGCAGACTCTCTCTTCAGTCTTTCAAAATAATACCTGAAGGTTATTTGATGGTTGCTTGACGTCAACGCACGCGAATGATATCTGCTTAGGGGGAGGAATGCGTTCGTAGAGGATTTTCGAAGAGAAATTAAATCGTATTCATGTTATACAGTAAGAAAACCAACCATGCAGCCAGCCGTTCGCCTTGGTTCAAACCTGCGTCAAACTACCAGTATTCAACGGTCTTAACCACTCAGTCTGTGATGGGTGGCGGCATCCTTAGGAAATCCACCAATCCCCTTAAATAGCTCTTCAGCGTTTTGCTGTAAACGATTAAATAGCAACCTGCAGTATTCCCGGATGGAAAGATAAATGGTTCCTATGACTTTCAATAAACTGAAATTAATAAATCAGTAAAATAATGTAACAAGCTCTCTGTGGACTATATCACTATCTAAAATTATCGAGAAAATTAAAAATTCACATCATGACTCATAAAAAAGTCAAAAAATTCTTTTGATAAATCATTTATCTATATCAGCATTATAAAGGACCTTGAAAATCAAAATTTGTCATTAAATTTCGCCAGAAATGTTGGCATTAATTAAATAATTTCAGATATTATAACCCCATTTTGCATTAGAGTGAATGCACACAGAGCTTATGTGAGCTTGATAAAATTTATTTTACCAAAAGGAACACTTCACAGTTCTGGAACTTTATAAAAATACACGTACAGCTCTTCTCAGTATCACAGAGCACAATCAGTAGTTACACTTCAAACTGCGAAAAACATTAAACACAACGCAATGCAAAGCGCATCTAAAGCGTGAAGCTCAACGAAAATATCTTAGTACTTCCCTGATCAACTATGAACTGAGAAACTCAAAGCTGACGCTTTCTTCGGTCTTATACAGTTTTCAAGCGACTGCTGAGAAATCTCTAGTATATTCCATTTCTCGAAATTACTCAAAGGGCTATATGATTAAAGTTGCATATAAGGGTCGAATACGATTACAGTTACATATAAGGATCAATTACAGTTATTCAGTTACAGTATCAATTAATTACACATAGACCGGACCAAAATGTCGCCAAGTGTGGAAACTTACGGCGATTTTTCGCCAAACTTGTGGACAAAAATTAGTCGCTAAAACCATAGTCAGCTTTCTATAGCCATTTACCTCAAAGTTAATTAGACTTGCCTTTGTAATCTTAGTTTTCCGCCAGAGCTTCGACTCTTCAGATTTTTATGTTGCATTATACAAAAGACATTAGAATTATAAACATAACTTCTCTAAAATTATATATATACATACAAAAATACGTAACAA
>KK122368.1:151932-198382 GCA_000611955.2 Stegodyphus mimosarum
GTATTTTCGATTAAGCTGCTGAAAAAATATCAGTAAAGACATAAAGTAAGAAGTTTAGAACTACTTTTTCACAAAGACGAAAACTGAAATTTATGAATAATAAATTTCAAAAAATCCCATAAATGCAACAAAGAATTTCTAAAACTGTTAAAATCAAAGAAAATTGAAATTCATAATTAATAAATTACAAAAAATCCTATAACTGCAACAAATTCCTGTTTTATTACATACATTCCCAATTTTGGGGTTATTATTGTAATAAGATGACTTGGTGAGAGTTGCAAGGGATTGGCGTTGGAGAGGATTGCATAGTTGGAGACAGCGTAGTTAGCAAGATGACACTCGAAGAACACACATAACGGTAAATTCCCGACATAATTTTCTTTTCTGGATAATGCACATTGTTCCTCTTTAATATGGATCAAGTATCTACGCTAAACAACATTGTTAGGCTTCTACATCTCGGTGTTCTTACATCAATGCTTCCAAAATTGTGCTTTCATCGCATTTTTACCCCGACAGGTTTGGATCACGTGCTACTAACCTCAATGGAGCATTTATTCCTCGGTTGAATTCTGTAAAATAATATCCGTAAAAGTTAAATAAGAGTCTTCGTTCGTCTGCAAGTCCAAAATTGTGCGATAAAAAGAAAGTGTTTATCACTACCGAATTCTGAATCAGGCCAAGGTCACTGCATCATCGAAGTAAGATGTGCGAAAATTTATTTTTAACAGCGTTATAGGCAGTATGAAAGTACTTACCTTATTTGGAAAGTGAATTATTAACCAAAAGTGGTGTCGAAGTGTGATTAACTTCTTGGGTTTCAAATTAAATGTCCAAAATTGTTTCCATCGAGGAAATCCAAGTGATGATATTCAAAAATTGTGTTTTGATCTTACATACTAAAAAAAAATTTTTTTTTCGATTTCTCTCCAGCTGCATTATTATAAATAACTTACTCAATAATTGGTAATATTTTGAAATCTGAAAATATAAGTAGCACTGCTTTATGAAAATATCAAATTAAAATGTATAAATATTCTAAGATTTTATTCAGGGAAGATTATTAAACTTTATTGTTATTAGTAAGTGTATGTTTTATCAAACATTTTAAATTAATGTTAAGAATTTTGGAATTATTTGAACAAGATAAGAATTTTGGAATTATTTTGTAAATAGGATTATTGTTTAAAAATTTCAATTTTAAGATTGAAATATAAATGAATTAATTATTAAATAGGAGAACATTAAATATTGTTAAAATTAATGTAGAAATACCAAAGATTTAATAAATTGAATAATCGTAATAAAATTTATATGAGAATTTAATTAAGAGTATAATGTATTAAAATTTGTTTGGAAGTATGGTAAACGAATGCTATAATTATCAATAATTGTATGTTAAATATAAAGTATGTTGAGGGAGTACTGGTTCAGAAACAAAGACCTGCTTTACCTCTGCATAATTCTTCCTTTTACCCTCCTCATATAATATAAACTTTGAAGGCTCTGACTTTTTAAAAATTTTATATAGGATTTTTATTATTTTTTTAATAATAGGGTGTGATTTTTTTTCATAAATGGAATGCATAACGCAGCTCAAAAAGCCATGGGGTGTGATTTTGTTTCATAAATGGAATGTATAATGCAGCTCAAAAAGCCAGTTGCTTGTAAACAAGGAACGAAGGCCTTAACTGCCAAAGCAACCCTTAACTACTCATGAAAATTTAGTAATGAGTTCGTTAAAAATGTCATGCCCAAATAGTGTGTATTAGGAGAAAGCTGTGGGGTCTTCCAGTTTGTGTAAAATAAGAAAATTGTAAAATGTAATA
This sequence comes from Stegodyphus mimosarum, assembly GCA_000611955.2. Lineage (NCBI taxonomy): Eukaryota > Metazoa > Arthropoda > Arachnida > Araneae > Eresidae > Stegodyphus > Stegodyphus mimosarum. The sequence continues at coordinate 153,765 of KK122368.1, forward strand.
ATAAAAGTAAAAACCAAAATTTCAATAATGCCATTACAAATCATAAAGTATTACTTATAAATGTGAAAATTAGTATGCTGTAAAATTTTAAGATGTATCATTATTCGTAATAATTAATGGGTGTAGAAAATTTTTGTGATATTGTGTGCAAAAAAATGTTTGGAAATCCTTCCCTGAAGTATCACTGTAGAAAAATGGTGTAACACCAGGGTGCCTGGGTAAAAAACCCTACCCCATGTAGAACAGTTAAGTAATTGCGAATAATGTCAAGTGTATAACTTGAGAACCAGATCATAATATATGCCATGTCTTACTATGAACAAGATGGACTAATTGTGTCTAATAGATTATAGCGTGTCGACAATCAGAAAAAACAAGAACAACCTGCAAAGACACTTACTACTAAGCATATAAACAGTATGAGTTTCATGGTGCTTAAAGGTAGGTAAAATTTTAAGGGTTAAGTTACTAATTAAATTACATTCTGTTTACTATAATAAAAGCTAAATTCTGTTAAAGCAGAGGAACACATATCACAGTTAGTCAAGATAATTATTGAGTATGGCCATAGGCCGTTTGCTATTGTCTACATCATGTATATCGTAATCATAGACCCGTATAACTGGGTTGTTAATACTAAGTAGATTATCATAAGATTTCCGGGCTAGCCGGCAAGAGAAGAAATTAAGCTTTTCAATTCGTAATTTTTCATTTATTTTTTGATTCCGAACATACCATGTCGAGTTGGTGATTGCCTTAACACACTATTTTGTGCAGGTTGTAACTTGTTTCTTGAAAATTTATAAGAGTACGCCCAGACTGGGCAAGCAGAACACAATGTGGGACGCATAACGGTTTTGTAAATGAGCTGTTTTTTGTCTACTGAAAGTAAACTGTTTCGAGAAATTTAGGGGTGAAGTGTAATTTTACTAACTCCAAACTTTCTGAGGATAGATGTAACGTGTGGAGCCCTTGTAAGGTTTGTACTGAGGATCATCCCAAGATAAAGGATTTGCTTGGCCCATGGGATTTCTTCTCCGCATAACTGTAGTTTGCTGCGGAACTTAACCTTTTTAGTGAATAGGATTGTCTGTGTTTTGTCAACATTTACTTTGATTTTCCATTTTTGCAGCCAAGACTCGAGCATGTTAATGTATACTTGTAACCGTTGTATAGCTGGGCGAAGAAATGCGCTTTGTGTGAGGATTGCAGAGTCATCAGCATACATTGCAAGTGTTGTGTTGAGTGTAGTGGGAATGTCGTTCACATTACGTGTGGAGAGTATATTCGTAACATGAACGACAAAGTGTCTACCTGTTAGGTAGGATTTAATTATGTTTGTGGTGTAACCTGGGAAGCTCAGGTTGTGTAGTTTGTATATGAGTGCATCTACCCATACACGATCGAAAGCCTTTGCTATATCCAGAAATAGTCCTCCAGTGACCTTATGCTGCTGCAATCCTTCGCTGATGAACTCTACTACACGGTAAAGCTGACTGACTGTCGAATGTTTGCTCCTGAATTCAAACTGGTATGGAATTATAATGTCATTTTGCTCCAGATGTTGATTGATGCGTTGATTGAACAGCTTCTGTGATCTTGCTGAGCGACGACAATAGGCTTATTGGGCAATACGACTCAGGCATACTTGCAGCCTTCTGTGGTTTTAAAATGGGAGTGATTTTGGCCAGCTGCCAGCTAGTTGGAGAGTGCTGCCGCTAAAGTATGAGATTTATTATTTTGGTGAAGTAGAGTATGATCTTGACCGGAAACTTCTTTATCATTCTGTTGTTTATGGAATCATGGCCAGGACTCTTATTATTATTCTGTTTTTTGACGTAAGCGCAGACTTCCGATGGCATGACTGAGATCGTGTTGTCTGTGTATGGGCTTGTTATGTAGTTGTTGTGAAAGTCAGAAATTAACTGCTCTGTTGTGTCGTGAATGTCGTGAATCTTACTTGGTATCTGCCATTCTTATACTTGATATCAGATTCGAAGGATTTCATAATTTCTATATCAACAGTTTTGTCGTTCTGAGTATCATTTTCTAAACCTAAGTTTTCTAGCTTCCAAAACTGTTGTAACTGATCTGATATCAAGTTTTCATTTACTATTACTTTCATAGTTAATAATTCACTAAATTCATTATTTACTTTACCCTGTAAACACCACCCAAATAAAGGTTCTGTAGCTACTACATCTCTTGAAATTCTTTTAATTTTACCTGTAATTATAGAATAATAGAAATCTACCCCTATGAGAACATCAATTTTGTCACTTTGCCTACAACAGTCAGCTAATTGTAAATTTTGTAAAACTTTATTTTCCTTAGCAAAGTTCAAATCTGGAAGAGAGATGAGAGCATTGGATATATTTTCAACTTCGAGAAATTCAACATATATACTAAGTTTGGGATCGCTAATATTTTCTAGTTTGGCTTTAACAACATTGAAGGTTTTTTCTAACGCAGTTTTATCTCCAAATGAGTAAACAGAAAGTGATTCTTTTCTAACGATCGGAAGGTCCATTTTACTAGATACATTTTTAGTTATGAAAGATCTCATTGAGCCATTATCAAAAAGAATTATCACACTTTCAGATTTATCATTATTTCGAATTAATGCAGAAGCAGTTTGCAATAATATTCTATTAGATCTATTTCCATCGGAATTATATGACGAAACAGCGGAAATAACGTTGGAATCCGACGTTTTCTTTTTTCTGATGAAATGAATAACAGATGGCTTTTGAATGTTTATTACAGCAGAAGCTACAGTTTGCTTTTTGTTTACAGTCTTTAATTCTATGCTTTTTATCCAAACATAAAAAACATCTGCCTTGCTTCTTCAAAATCTCTTTTTTCTTTTCCACACTTAAAGTTTCGCAATCCATAGATTTATGACTTCCATTCCCGCAGAACAGACACTGTGATTCCACTGACGCTGCTAATAATTCAATTGTCGACGGCTTACTTGTTTTGACTGCAGAAAGTTTCGATTTGAAAGGTAGTGGTTTTTCTAATTACGAGAATTTCTCTTTAGAGTCATAATTACCAGAAGCTGCGCGTTCTCTACTGAGTACTTCGTTCCTCAAAAAGTCTAACAGACCTTTTAAATCCCAATTTTCGTCTTTAATTTTTCGTCTATAATCAAGAACGAACTCATTAGGAAGTAATTTCAAAATTAAAGGCGTTAAAAGATTTCCATAGGAATTAAGAGTCTATTTTTAATGCTTCAAGATTTCTTATCTGCACTTCGGTGTGATCGAGAAGTTTTCTTAATCCGTTTACATCATTAGGATTTCTAATAGGTGAAATACTTAAGAGTTGTCCTAGATGCGAATTAATTAAGATGTTCGTTTGCCCAAATCTGGAACGTAATAGTTCAAGAGCAGCTTCGTAATTATTTTCGATAAGAGCGAAACCAGAAATAGCTTTGGCGGCTGAGCCACCAAGAAAGCTTTTCAAATAAATTAATTTTTCTATTTTTGATAAATTCGGATTTTTGTCAATCGCATTTTCGAACTGACCTATAAATTCTAACCAATCTGAAGGATCACCATAAAATTTAGAAATGGTTAATTTAGGAAGACGAGTGAATGTATTATTTTCGTTTTTCGAATCTGTAGTGGTTTCATTAGAAATGTTCCGATTTTCATTCTCCGAATTTTCGAGCTTATTCAATTCCTTCAATTTTTTCTTTCCTCTAAATTGCCACAGTTGAATTTTCTCATCGTATTCTAGAACCGTTGTGATTTCGAGTTCAAATTCCTCCGTTTCGAGTTTTAAATCTCGTTCTATTTGAGAGTCTAAATCTTTCAAAACTTTTGATTTTTCGTTTAATTGATCTAAATTTTCTTCTAATACATTAACGTTTATATTAATATCATCTTTATTTAATTCAGTCTCGATTTTCTTTAATATCTTGGAGACTGCGGTCCTGAATACCTTTCGTTTCGATTTCAGTTTAGCAATGAGATCTTCTATTATACTAATAATAGAAAGTGCAGGCTTACCTTGGCAGTCTTCGCACACTTCTAAAGTGCTAATCCAAAATTAGAAAACACAAATTTTCAAATTACCCATCGATTCATTTCAGGCCTGGATGCACCATTATGGCGAAAGGTTTAATTTCGCAATAGGCTAATTCCAATTCGAAGTTAAATCCTTTCTAAAATCTGTCTATGAAGAAATCTATATATCTATCACTGATGCGAAGAAACTTTAATTCAAATATTTATTTACAATATATACAGTTAAACAGTTAATAAATCATCTTATGGAATTTTACAAAACAAAGGATAAGGCTTCCTACGCCTTTCCCGTCAAGAGTCTAACATCTAATTAATTTTTTCTACTTCAGGTGGGGGCGCTGCTATCGCTGCATGACATCATATTTCTCTACATCAATTGGGAGGCCCCTGAATACGACTTAAAGAGGTTTTTCAGTTTTAGTAACAATTAGGTAATAATCAATCTCCTTGTCATCTAAATATAGGGTAATATCCCTATGATCGCTTGCAGTCTTAGGGAATACTTTAAGAAATTCTCCATTTATTTTAACAACAAAATCAGTTTTGGTGTCCGCTTTAAGCTGTTTAGCGAAGTCTGAAAATTTGATTACAGGTTTTACCATAACAGGCTTAATTTTAGGGAGTGGAGTTTGAACGATTTCTGGCTCACCTTGCTCATCTATTTTATCATTATCATCAAGACTATTAAATTTGTTGCTTACATGAACATCAACATTACATTTAACTATTTTGGATGGCCTGGCCGGCTTACGCGGCTGAATGAAGCCATCCACATCCAAGATTTCCGTAACAGTACGATTACTTTTTCTTAGAAGGCCGTTTGGGCTTAGGAGTAACATTATTTGATGTATTTACAACAGTGTCATTTACTAAATTCTTTGCCGTAATTTTCATTGAAACATCACTAGCAGACATATTTACACAGTCAGGGTTAGAAGGACCATAAAACTTACACCTACCTTTATAAATTTGCATGAGTCCCTGAGCGATCCCACACTTTTTCTGAAACACATTTTATTAAGTCCTGCTGTTCATGTTCAGTTTTAACACTTGCAAAACTTTCCATGAAATCCATCTCCATCGATGTAATCCATGTTTTCAGTCGGTCGATAATTTGTAGAACACATATATAATCCTCCAAAGAAAGGGATTCCGTATTTATTAAATCTAGCCAATTATTTCCTAATAAACTGGAAGCAAATTCATGAATGTCCTCTGGAAGCGCAAGCCACGTGCTTCCGAATCATTTCCGCAGTGTCCATATTAGCGGGCGGAGACTTTTTATTCCCCTCCACAATACACGTGGTTTACAGTTAGCGTCAATAATCACATAGAAACACAATCGTAAGAAAATTTTACACAATCCAAAATAATCCGCACTCGAAAATGCGAAATGTCACTAAAGCATACAGAATAATTCGAATAGCTCACACAATAATCGAAGCACATGTAAACTCCCTGAAGTATCAAAATTGTAATTGCGAACTTGCCAGAAACAAGAACATTTTACAGATTGGATTCGAATCTTAATACGCTCTAAAGTGTACAATTGTTTTAAAAGAATATAGTGCTTAAAATTTTTACTGAATTCAAAATTTTACGACTTAATTTTTTTTTCTTCTTTTTGCAAAATTATCATATTTTGCTGCTCTAATGCTTTTTCTGCGAACCTACTCTCCCAACCTCGCTCTTGAAGGGGTGGGGATATGTAAGAGATAACAAAATACGATAGCTGCTTTTAAAAAATAATTGGCGACCTTAAAATTAAAGATTCTAGATTTTATTCTCTTCCCTTAAATTCACCTGTTCTTCCAAATTCGAGATATTTCCATGTTACGTAACGTTTTAATGCAGATATCTCTTGCCTAATCAAATAATTGTAAAGCAAAACTTTTTAACTCGAACTAAAACTGACACCCTCCCTATGGAGGTAAGAAACCACTTCCTACCTCCATATCCCCTCCCTGATGCGTCACTCATCGCTTCAACTTACGTGCTGCGTGGATGCTTCGCTATGCTCGTTTCTGTCGCCATAGAATCAAAAATGTAAATGTTCTGGAAATACGCATCATTGGAGCGCCAAGTGAATTGTGGCCACAAATGTGAATTTAAATGAAAAAGGAAATCAATCCGGCTCGACTTGTTCCTCTTTAATATGGATCCAGTACCTACGCTAAACAATATTGCTAAGCTTCTGCATCTCAGTGTTCCAAAATTGTGCTTTCATCATATATATATATATATATGTAGCTTTTGTCATTTTCACTCATTTCGTATCTTGTGAATAAGTCGATGGAATATGCCTTGTTCTGTTCGGGAACTGTTTGTATACTAAATCTATGGCTGTTTGTAGCTCTTTAACATAGCATATTATTTACGTTGATGTAAAACACCGGCTCGTAACTTCCAAAATTTTTTCTTAGCATAAATTGTTTGTGCTAAGACATGTCAATTATGTTTTGTATCACTGTCTTCTCTCTTTGCAAGACCTTTCAGGCTATTGGTGGGAAAACTTTTAACTCATAAAATGTGGCATTAAACAATTTAGGACAACTGCATTTAAGATTCAATTTCGGGGGAGGGGGAATGTCACTCTATATCTAAAATCATTGTTTTTGTAACTGTATTCTATTTATAAATTGAAACTCCAGTTTCGGGAAGGGGTTGCAGCTCCGCCAATACGGCCATGATTGAGATACTGCTGTACCTACCTAACAGATAAGCTTCCGCCCCAATATGAAATTCTGACAGAGAACACTCCATGGAGGTCCGAAGGTCTTTCACCACTCTTCCTTTACCATTAACCTCTCGTCAGGATTTCGGGTGGCCGTGCCTTTTGAGTACTCCTTGCCGTACAGACCCCATATAATCTTATAAACATGCATGCCTTCTCCGCAATTCGAACCTGGGCATTTCGGTCCCGCAGTCAGCATCACTAACCATGAGCTCATCTGGACGGCATCCACGTTAACATGAGGAAAACCCAGAAAACCGTCTATGCAACACACTCATTTGTCAGGATTTGAACCCGGGTCGAAGTACCTGGGTTTTCGGATTCGTACATTTTGCTGTAAATGTTTAAATAAATAAACCTCTTGGTGTATAATTTTATTTGTAGTTCACATCGAAGAAACAGTGGATTAGTTAGAGTTCTGGCTTTTTATACTATAGGTGCTTGGTCTGGTAAAGAACCATATTTATCAGCCTTAGCTATATATTTATAATTTGCGATAAAACTATAAACATTTATTAAATAAAGTTCTCGAATATGCGCCTTTAAATCGCTCCTGAAATTATTTCCAATACTCTCTATTAATCACAAATAAGTGAAGGGCTCTATTATTTCTTTCCATCTGCGTGAATTTGGGAGTGATTTTTCCGTTTACACAGTTTTCTTCTTCACAGAAAATCTTTGAACTTACATTTGCTCTTTATTTAATTGAAAAATGAAACAGATCATCAAAACAAATGCAGACGGAAAGATATAAATTCGTATGAACTAAATTGTTAAACTGAACAAGAAGCCAACAGAATTGCCACAGCACAACCATTAGTTAACAATTAATCCTTGTGAGTAAGCAATAGTTTTCTCTAGTATTTCTGGTCGTCGTTTATAATGGACGATATGATTACGGAAATATGATTTTATCCAGTAATATTCTTTCGAGGTATCGATTAGTAATAGGAATCCAAAATAATAGCTACACATGTAGACACAGTTAAGCCCACTTAATATTTCAGATATTCTGACAGTCAAAATGATTTTCTTAAGCAAACTTTTCCATTATCCAAGATTCAATTTCTATAATTTTAAATAATAAATAGAATCTCAATGATTTCAAATGTATTAACGATGTTGCAGTTATTTTACTAAACTTCCTTTAATTAACTACTGCTTATGATTAAATAATTGTTAGTATAATTATGATTTTACTACCGCAGTCATCAGTGGCCTATTTATTATGTAAAGAGCTCATTTTACCAAAACTTTTGTCGACCACTCTCCTTAAGATCCAAATATCTTTATTAACTCTTAAAATGTTTTAATGATTTAGCGAGCTCTCGGGACGCGACGACCCTTGCGATAGCGCCCTGCTTAATTCCACAAATCAGCCTTTGGCAGTCGTTCCGTTAAAGACTAATTAATTACAAAATTTCTTATTATTACATCTAGTAAGGGTAACATAATATTTTTGGATGTTTTTTGCTTGCGTATTAATATTATTTTGCTAAAATAATTCTGTAATTATTAATTAATTTGTGAACATAACTTTTTCCCTCGAAGTTGTTAATAAATCCATTATTTGATTTTTTTTATTTATAAAAAACTGCAACTTTTGAAGTGGTTCAACTACTGAAAACACATTCTAACATTTTATAGCAATTTCATTTTGTAATCAGTTTCATTTTTCACGCAATGCAGTGTCAGAAAAAGAGTCAAAAACTTAAATAATTATTTATACCTGATCTTTTCATTTTAGAGTGAATAAATTTATCTATACTTTCTTATGCCGAAAGTAAAGCAAGAAATGTTTTCAAATATTTCCTTTCACGTCAAATATGACATCCTCAAATAAAAAATAACTTTTGAATAAACATAAAATGAGAAACTCCACAATCGCCTTTCGATCGAATTTTGCGACAGCAAGATTGCGGTAAAAACAGTAATCCGTTGCTAGGCGACGGCGAGAAATTGTGAATGTTTCCTGGCTGAAAGAGGATTAAAAATAGGGTGGAGTAGGTTTTCCTTTCGTTTCTTCTTTCCTCTAAGACTTCGTTAAAGGTTGATTCCTCCCACAGCTTCATATTGCCCCCAGACACATTAATTTATGAGGCTAGCAACAGCGCCTAGACACACCTCTCGTCGACACAATTCGAGCTGGTACTTTTCGACCAAGTAGCATCTTTTGTCAATCTCTCCCGAGTAGCAACGAGAAATTTTACTAATCCTCTGGTTAGTTTTTCGTGTTCTAAAGATATCCTTTTTCAGGACGACTAATGACAATTCAGGTTTTCGGATGGTGGCTTTTACATTGTCTCTGAAGCTGCAGGAAGTTCTGATAAATTACGAAAGCAATGCTTTAAAAGCGGTTCTGTAGATATGCGAGTCAGGAAGAAAAGTTGTAAGAAGATGGAAAAATTAAAACAACAAATGAAAACCCAAAACTAAATGCAGAAAGTGAAGCCGAGCAAGGTCGGGTAAACTTAATGAGTGTCATCAAACAGCATGGAATGGATAAAGTAAAGTATTACGAACCATACGAATGATGGAGCTTCTCAGATGACTATTAACGAAGAGAAGAAATCACGAACTGAAGAAGATGTAAATCCACTACTGATCGCAAATGGGAACTTCCGAGAAAAACTGTAAAAAAATCCATAACCGACTGTGCCCATGGGAATTCCGAAAAACAATCGCTTTAACGCATTAGAAGAAACTTCGAATAATGAGGAGAAAAGTGGCTGCAGACACAACGATTGGAAAAAATCCCGCCAATTGTACTCACGAATGAAGCTATCGACTGGCCATGTATCGGCTCTGAATTACAGAATGGGTGGTGGCACGAATTTGAAGCGCAGGTTGGGAAGAGATCAATTTTAATATGTGCATAGAATAGGGAGGAGTTTCCCAATATTAAAGAGAACGGAATGAAAATACGAAACATACCTTTCACACTAGTCAATCAAGTAATCATAAGACGGTTAAAGCTATTCTGAAGAATATGCCTAGAGGAACAACAGAAGAGAAAATTAAAGAAGATTTAGCAAGAAAGTTGCCTGTCCCCAAAAGAAGCAGTTTACTCGCAAAACGGAAGATGGAATGGTTAAATTCCCAGTCCATTTCCTAGAACTAGAACAAATAGAACATGTGAATAGAATGTGCAATATCCCATGTGAACAATATTATGTGTATAAATGTACACATTGAAGAATACAAACCTAAGAGGAGATGGCCAACACAGGTTTCAAATGTCAGAGACTTGGCGACACACAACATTTGTTTTTTAATTACACTCGCTGTGTAATCTGCTGGAAAAACCATATTCCAAGCTTATACGTTCTAAACTGAAAGAAGAATTTCCGGTTTATATCTTCTGTGAAGGTCTACACGTTAGTAATTATCAAGGTTGACCAGAATATATAAAATAGAGGGAAACCGTTCGAAATAATTCTGAAAACAGACATGAAGAAACTTGCAATAATTCTAACCGGTTCATCAAAATTAAAGAAATTTTTAGTATCATCCAGGAACTAAAAAAAAGCCAAACCCCCCGTAGAATTACTGAGTACACTACTTAAAGCAGTTGAATTGGGCTTCTAGAAAATCTTCATGTTTATCACCAGCTCAGCAGGATTGAAGAAACTTATTTAAATTCATTAAACGGAATCGAACAACTTTTGTCAAGTTCTTGTACCAATAGAAGGCAGTTCTTTTTCGCCGCATCGGCGCGATTGCAAAGAATGTCCACTCTTCATTTTAAAAAATTAAAGCTACTGCCTTAGGTCAAAATTTCATGATGGTTGCTAAAAGCCAAAGAACTTCTAAGAGTCAGAAAAAAAGCTTCGTCAAAGCTGAAGTGGGTCCTTCAGACCGTGGAGGGGAAAATGTACACGAAGTTTACTTTACAGGGGCTATCCATCCAGCCTTGAGACCTTTTTACGCATACGCGAAATAGCTGTTGAACCGACAGCTGCCGGTATCGAAGGTCGAATGGATCTAAGGTCACGTTTGTCAAGAGTTCAAACTTATGCGACAGCATTTTTGTTCCCGATACTTCGAAGTAGAAGTAAATCAAATCAATGATCCGTGCTAGTAGATTAATTATTCGATTATTTACGTATTTTGAGTAACAAAATCTACGAAAATTCTAGGTTGACTTATAGCAAAACGTTTTGTCAAAAAACGAATCCTGTAAGTTCTTTAATTTTGTACCTATTCCTAAATTTCCTGTACACCTGGCGATATGGCGCCGAGACTTTATCCTTCTACGGTTTAGCGCCGCAGTAGTCAAGCCGGTTTACATTACGTTCATAGAAGCTTTCCTTATTCTTTGATCCACGTTCTTCATAAAACCTTCTCAAAGTTAAAAACCAACTGTACCACCACGATCCAGTTTCAAGTTCACGGCGCTTGGAGCAACGTTACATTAATACCCATTCCATTAGCATACTTAGGAGAAGCCTGTTGTCGAGTAGAGCTTCGCCTTAGCATAGTTTATGCTTCACGCATGCGCAGTAGACATTTTTTCAGCATGGTAATGAATACAGATGGCGACGAATACAGACTCCAGCTACGCATGGTCAACTGGTGAGGAATGTGGGCGGTCAGAAATGTAAAGCTCCGTTCAGACGGTGATATAAATGCCATAGAGGGAGTTCCGACCTGCTAAAAATACCCCGTAGAAACCCATATTTTTTTTTACGGAGAATTGGCCTACGGGTCCCTTAAAAACCCGTACGGCTGTGCGGGTATCCGTAGGCCAAATCCCGTACACGCCCACAGAAGTAAACCCGTACAGCTGTACGGGTACCCGTAGGCCAAATCCCCGTAAAATCCCATACAACTGTACGGGTACCAGTAGGCCAAATCCCCATAAAAACCCATAAACAGAAACCTGTAGAACATAAGGGTACTATAAACAAAATCCCTGTAAAACCCCACAGCCAGAAACCGGAATATGCGTATCCATAGGCCAAATCTCCATTAAAAAATGGATATTCCGTAGGTCTATTCCTCATAAAACCCAGTAGACAAACACTCAGACCTCTGCCGATACCCATAGGCCAAATCTCTGTAAAAGCCAGTACACAAAAATCTACAGACTAATACAGGTACCCACTAGGAAAATCACTGCACAAAACAGTAAACAAAAACCCATAAACAAAATCAATAGAATTATACCATAGTGGAGTATCCATATACAGAATCCCTATAAAAAACAATACAAAAAAATAGAAATGTAGATCAAATTTCCATAAAAACTAATAATTATAAGCATAAACCAGCAGAAGTACACAATTGGCAGTGATGAAATGTACACAGCTAAATAGGGGGGAAACACACAGAGTAATTTAAAAAAAAATTCAATGCGTAGAAACTTATTAAAATTTTATAAATATCTAGAAGCCTACAAGCCCTTCTCCTTCTCTATGCATATCAGTACCTATAAACATGTTACAAAATATTTATATAAATTCTCTTTACAAAATTTTAAACTTCCTTTATATAATTTTGAAAATAATAGAAAGATAGTAATCAAAGTCATGATTCACAACCATCGAATGATATATGTTCATTTGATGGTTGCGAATCATGACTTTGATTATATATATATTATTGATTTGATTATAAATGTATACACATAATACTGTATCTCATTGCATATATATGTATTACACTGTATTTCAGTTCTTTAATTGGGAAATTAAACAATGGAATTTAATCACATCAGCTTGTTAAACAATTTGACACCTAAGGAGAAATGTATTGCCAAAGGATGGTACTTTCTAGCATCTGCTTAAATTGTAAGTTACCTACAATGCACTAAACCAGATTTAAAGAAAACTAGACAAAACCCTAAATTTCAGGAAGAGAAACACTATTACAAGTAAAAATAATAAATAAACAAGCAAGCAAAAAGAATAAGGGACTTGATTATTAGAAATTTAACAAAGAGTTGAAATTTAGCATACTTCCTATCTCCTAAAAACTCGCTTCCCACTGACAGCAACACCATGCAGCTTATTATGACACACATACACATAGATGTTTTACATGGAATTTGAAACCTAGAATATAATACAGTGAAGAAATAATAATATACATATATTGTGTCGACCATCCTTTTACAGTTCTTTGAACATTACCTGTACCTGTCGGAATATAAATGGAAAAAATATAAGAATATAATAAACTTAATAACACACAAAATGTCATAAATTATATTGTAACAAAACAAACTTTAAAAAATTTACAAGACTTAACAAATCCCACAGTTCGGGAATTGAGGAGATATCTCATAGCGTATAATATCCTATTCGGTATCTCACTTTTAGTGTTGTTTAATCTTCCACAAACTTTACATAAATAACATCTCTAACATAATAGGTATTTATACAACATATAGTTCTCGACGTAAAAATGCTTAATAATTAACTTTCATGCTGTAGATATAAATAATTTATTATTACAAAAGGTGTTTCGTATATCATTTCCAAGGAACACAAATTTAATTAAAGCGATGCATTATTGGAATAAATTTAAGTCGGTGTTTTCGATATAAGTTATTTACATTTCTATTGCAGAAAAAATACTTCAAAAACTATATAGAAATATTATTTTGAAATGTAAAATTTCTAAATAGTAAAATTTAAAGCACTGAAAAGACAGCTATTGCTATTAACCGTAGATTATATACTATAAAAATACCATTTCGTGCTGAGCATTTCCTGTATTTAGACTACAAATGAAATTCATATAGTGCAGCATTCAGAAATATATATAAATCTTCTACACAGCCTTATACACACAGTTAAAATTACTGTCATCGCAATTAAGCACATTGGAATAAATTTAAGCCTATGTTTTAGGTATAAGTTATTTAGATTTCTATTGCAGAAAAAATACTTTAAAACTCTATAGAAGTATTATTTTAAAATGTAAAATTTAAATAGTAAAATTAAAAATACTGAAGATAGCTATTGCTATTGACCGTAGATTATGTACTATAAAAATACCACTTCGTTGAGCATTTCCTGTATTTAGACTTGAAATTCATATTTGAATTGAAATTCATATAGTGCAGTATTAAGCAATAGAAATTAAATTTTATACACAGCCTTATACACACTGTTAAAATTACTGTCATCGCAATTAAGAAGATATAGCACATTTAGTTACATTTGTTTACAGACAGTTTTTACGTTAATATCTATACAACTAGATAAATTTAGTGCAGAAAATTGTAACGACCATTTCCGCAGAATAACTAATGAAGGGAAATAATGCTTAAATATTACTCTAACTATATTTGAAAGTAATGCTAAAACAATCCCTTACAAGACTCATGATTTGAAAAGCTTTGGTTTTAACTGTCTTGTAAAACCCTTCAATTACTTATGCAAAATTCATATCCATGTAAAAATTACTATACCTAAATCAACTGATTATACAGTGTAACTTTCCTAAAACAATTCCAGATAATGCCAGTTTCTTGTAGCCTTGCAAAACTGTCAGTGATTTTAAGTACTGTTATTTAATTATGTTCCTGACAAATGTGTCACTGTCGGAGGTGGTCATCTAAGAAAATAACCGCTACATGAGGTTTCACTCAATGCAATTTTTTCCAATAAATAGTTCATATTTTATACTCCCAAGACTAGCACATTTAATATTATATAAACTCTATTAATTATTCACAACTCTATTTCAAAAGCAATTTATGAAAAAAAAACATTTGAAATTTTCTTCATGAAATTAACAATGATGAAAATTAAAATCTGCATAAAAATGTTTGATTATATGTGTTTTAACGAAATAGCACAAAATATTTTAATGTAAGAATGTGGTTCTAGTCTCATACTTGTACAGAAATATAGACCAAAAAGAAAAAAAAAAAAAAAAAAAAAAAAAAACAATGTAAGCACTATGATCATCTAAATTTTCACACGATTTTAGTTTTTCATTCTTAGAAATACTGATCGTCTAAGAGAAGAGTTGGAGACGAGAGGGTTCCATTTATTTGGATACTGTTGAAAGTAATTTCTTTTTTGTAACCAACAGAAAGCTTTAAAGTTAAAAAAAAATACAGTGAACCCTCTCGTCTCCACCTCTTCTCTAAGACGATCAGTATTTCTAAGAATGAAAATATGATCTCTTTAAGACCAGCAGAGTAACCTAGAAACGCAGGTGGTCGTTTTAGAGAGGGTTTTTACTACATATGCTCATTTAATTGATTTCTTAAAAGCTTTTGTCGGAAACATTAACAGTAATCATTTACACCACACACAGCGAGGTCTCTCTAAGGCGACCAGCCACATATAATGCATTTTCGCAAGTGGTCGCCTTAGAGAGGTGATGCTCACTACCAATACATATTTATGTTCTCAGAAATATGTTTATCTTTAAGAGGTGGTCGTCTTAGGGAGATTGCCTCTACGAAATGAATCTCTAAGGCGACCAGCTACACTTCCGAAATTTTCTTTGCGGGTGGTCGTCTTGCAGAAGGAATGTTTCAATATCAAAATATACTTAAGTTTTCAGAAATACTGGTCTCGTTCAGAGGCAGTCATCTTAAGGAGGTGATTTCGCCACGAGTTGGTTCTCTGAATACACACACATACACACTTATATATGCATATATCAACATTTCTGATATTACAAATAAACACCGGTATCAACCATCGTATCTTTAAGGCGACCGCGTTCAAACTGTTTTTCTCCGTGTTAACGCTGACGTGAAGAAAAAAATCCCCCTCCCTCCCCCCGCTCTCAGAAGAAGCAAAATGGCGCCGTTCTTGTTAATGTTGTTATGGGCTGTAGCAATGCAATAAAGAATTTACAATTTTTACTATGGGTACTGTTTAGATGTTTATAATGAAAAATAAAATACCAACATTGTCTGTGACTATGAAATAATATGA
The DNA here is from genome assembly GCA_000611955.2 of Stegodyphus mimosarum. NCBI lineage: Eukaryota > Metazoa > Arthropoda > Arachnida > Araneae > Eresidae > Stegodyphus > Stegodyphus mimosarum. Next base: position 169,442 of record KK122368.1, read on the forward strand.
AAGGAAATAACAGTAAAGCCATGCACGTGTAATAGTGTCTAATGCATTGAGCGAACATTTTTTTGACAGATAAATAGTTCTGAAATGGATTTTATGTGCGTGAAATTGATTTTCCATCTTTACTTTTATCCTAAAAAGCAATGTGCTTAAAGACTGAAAAGTGACAATTTCAGACTTGATAATTTGGCTCAGTGTGTTTACATCAGATGCGCATTGCATTCTACTAAAACTGTACTTTTGAAAATTTGTTTTTTGATTATAATTTATTAGAAATACTTTTTAAAGCTTGTTCATGTAGATCTTTATCATTTGAATATTATGTACTAATAAATTTGAGCATACCTTACTTAAAAGAGATCTTGCATGATTCAATTTTCAATTTTTTGACTAACGTGATGTGGTTGAGCACAAGGAATATTTTTTTATGTTTTAAAAAATGTACTCATTATATTTCGCAAACAAAAAAAAAGGTAAGTTTTTTTAAATGAAGTAAACATTGAAATATTTAATGTGTGTATTACTAATTGAATGAGGTAGGCAAGACCTAGAAGCCAAGGAATTTTTGTTGCATTACTAAAATTGTGTGAAAATTTAGACGATGATAGTAGCTTACATTGTTTTTTTTTTCCTTTCTTTCTTTTTGGTCTATATTTCTGTACAAGTATGAGACTAGAACCGCATTATTACATTAAATAGTTTGTGCTATTTCGTTAAAACACATATAATCAAATATTTTTATGCATATTTTAATTTTCCTCATTATTAATTTCATGAAAAAAATTTCAAATTTTTTTCATAAATTGCTTTTGATATAGAGTTGTGAATAATTAATAGAGTTTATGTAATATTAAATGTGCTGGTCTTGGGAATATAAAATATGAAATACTTGTTTGAAAAAAATTGCATTGAGTGAAACCTCATATAGTGGTTATTTTCTTAGATCACCACCTCTGACAGTGACACGTTTGTCAGGAACATAATTAAACAACAGTACTTAAAATCACTGATAACTTTGTAAGGATGCAAGAAACTGGCATTATCTGGAATTGCGGAGTTAATTGTTTTAGGAAAGTTTCAGTGTATAATCAGTTGATTTAGGTATAGTAATTTTTACGTGGTTATGAATTTTGCATAAGTAATTGAAAGGTTTTACAAAATGATATCAAAGCTTTTCGAATCATGAGTCTTGTATGGGCATTGCTTGCCATTACTTTTAAATATAGTTAGAGCAATATTTAAGCATTATTTTCTTTCATTAGTTATACTGCGGAAATGCACGTTACAATTTTCTGCATTAAATTTATCTGGTTGTATAGATATTAACGTAAAAACTGTTTGTAAGCGAATGAAACTATATGTGCTATATCTGCTAATTGCAATAACAGTAATTTTAACTGTCTGTATAAGGCTGTGAAGCAGGTTTATTTATATTGCTAAATGCTGCACTATATGAATTTCATTTGGCAATCTAAATACAGGAAATGGCTCAACACGAAGTGGTATTCTTATAGTATATAATCTAAGGTCAATAGCAAAAGCTTTCTTTTCAGTAGTTTAAATTTTACTTTTTAATTTTACTATTTAGAAATTTTACAGTTCAAAATAATATTTCTATACAGTTTTTAAAGTATTTTTTCTGCAATAGAAATGCAAATAACGTATACCAAAAACACCGACTTAAATTCATTCCAATGCATCACTTTAATTGAATTTATGTTCCTTGGAGATGATATGCGAAACACCTTTTGTAGTAATAAATTATATATATACATATATATACAGTATGAAAGTTAATTATTAAGCATTTTATGTCAAGAACTACATATTGTATTAATACCTATTATGTTATAGATTTTATTTATATAAAGTCTGTGGAAGATTATACCACATTAAAAGTGAGATGTAGAATAAGATATTATAGGCTATGAGATATTTCCTCAATTCCCGAATTGTGGGTTGAGAATCGGTATTTGTTGAGACTTGTACATTTTTTAAAGTTTGTTGTGTTACAATTAATTTATTGCATTTTGGGTATTATTAAGTTTATTATATTCTTATATTTTTTCCATTTATATTCAGATAGATACAGGTAACTTTCAAATTACTGTAAAAAGATGGTCGACACAGTATATGTATGTTATTATTTCTTCACTACATTACATTTTAGGATTCAAATTCCTTGCAAAACATCTACGTGTCTGTATGTCATAATAAGCTGCAGGGTGTTGCTATCAGTTGTAAGCAAGTGTTGAGGAGATAGCAAGTAAATTTGAACTCTTTGTTAAATTTCTAATAATCAAGTCCCTTATTCTTTTTGCTTGTTTACTTAATATTTTTACTTGTAATAGTGTTTCTCATACTGAAAATTAGGGTTTTGTCTAGTTTTGTTTAAATCTAGTTTAGTGCATTGTAGGTAAATTAAAATTTAAGCAGATGCTAGAAATACCATCCTTTGGCAATACATTTCTTTTTAGGTTTCAAATTGTTAAACAAGCTGATGTGATTAAATTCCATTGTTTAATTTCTCAATTAAAGAACTGAAATACAGTGTAATACATATATATGCAATGAGATACAGTATTATGTGTATATACTTATAATCAAATCAATAATATATATATAATCAAAGTCAACATACATGTATCATTCGATGGTTGTGAATCATGACTGATTATTATGTTTCTGTTATTTTCAAAATTAGACAAAGGAAAAGTTTATAATTTTGTAAAGAGAATTTATATAAATATTTTGTGATATGTTTATAGGTACTGTCATGCAAGGACAGGCTCTTGTACGCTTCTAGGTATTTATAAAAGATATTTATAAAGTTCTAGATATTTATAAAGTTTCTTCGTATTGACTTTTCTTTCAAATTACTCTGTGTGCCTCCTCCCTATTTAGGTCTGTACATTTCATCAATGCTAATTGTGTACTGCTGGTTTATGCTTATAATTATTAGTTTTTAAGGAAATTTGATCTATAGTTCTATTTTTGTGTATTGTTTTTATAGGGATTCTGTATATAGATGCCCGCTTTATGTATGGATACTCCACTATGGTAACATTCTATTGGTTTTGTTTATGGGTTTTTCTCTACTGTTTTGTGCAGTGATTTTCCCAAATGGGTACCTGTATTAGTCTGTAGATTTTTGTGTACTGTGTGTACAAATCTCTGTAAAAGCTTACAGAGATTTGGCCTATGGATATCCGCATATGTCTGAGTTTTTGTTTACTAGTTTTTATGTGGAATAGATGTATGTAATATCCGTTTTTTAATGGAGATTTGGCCTATGGATACGCATAAAATTCTGGTTTCTGGTTATGGGCTTTTCAAGGGATTTTGTTTATTGGTTTTGTTTATGGGTTTTTCTCTACTGTTTTGTGCAGTGATTTTCCTAATGGGTACCTGTATTAGTCTGTAGATTTTTGTATACTGGCTTTTACAGAGATTTGGCCTATGGGTATCGGCAGAGGTCTGAGTGTTTGTCTACTGGGTTTTATGAGGAATAGACCTACGGAATATCCATTTTTTAATGGAGATTTGGCCTATGGATACGCATATTCCGGTTTCTGGCTGTGGGATTTTACAGGGATTTTGTTTATAGTACCCTTATGTTCTACAGGTTTCTGTTTATGGGTTTTTATGGGGTTTTGGCCTACTGGTACCCGTACAGTTGTATGGGTTTTTACAAGGATTTGGCCTACGGGTACCCGTACAACTGTACGGGTTTCCTTCTATGGGTTTGTACGGGGATTTGTCCTACAGGTACCCGTACAGTCGTACGGGTTTTTACGGGGATTTGGCCTACGGGTTTCAGTCTGTGGGTTTTTTGGCCTACTGGTACCCGTACAGTTGTATGGGTTTTTACAAGGATTTGGCCTACGGGTACCCGTACAACTGTACGGGTTTCCTTCTATGGGTTTGTACGGGGATTTGTCCTACAGGTACCCGTACAGTCGTACGGGTTTTTACGGGGATTTGGCCTACGGGTTTCAGTCTGTGGGTTTTTACGGGGCATTTTTAGCAGGGTATAATAGCAAATATCTTATTCATGAACTGCAGCTTCTGCGAACTTTTGGAAGAAATGTAGCATTGCCGGTTGAAACTCTAAGCTATATCGTTGCCAATAACATAGCGGTGTGCAGAAAAAAATTTTGGATATATTCCTAGATATCAGCCCTAGAGCATTTTTGTGCTCTGTTGTAAACACAACCTTACCGTAAACTACGCTGCGAACAACAATTTATTCAGTGCAAACTTATTAGATATGTATATAAATTTGTTTCTAATTTTAAGATAATAAATAATGTTCAGCAATATATTTGGTATGTAATGCGTTTAGTATATTATTTTGCTTCGCTTGCAGTGTTACTTTTTTATAACATGTTGCTGTTGTTCACTAATGCTCACTTGTTTGGCCTATAGTCAGCCACAGCCCAAGCCCACGAAATTCCTCGTGGCAAGGAGCGCAAGATATGCCTGCCGCTGGCAACAGCCTTGAGCACCTTACAGGATACAGTGCGATTTAGCTCAGTTTGGCCCTCCCCCAATTTTGATGGAGATCACCCTAGGGGGTGCGAGCGTCTCTCACCCTTATTCTCTACCACCAACCTTTCAAGAGGTCTTTCGCCTCGCCTAGTTAGAGTGCCCCCATGCCGCACGGAACACTATACATTTATAAACATCCATGTCTTCTCCGGGATTCGAACTCGAGGCCTTCGGCACGGCAGTCAGCAACCACTGTACAGGTTGAGCGGCTTTTCATAACATAAATGTATGTATCATTCTTCAATGAATATTTTTGAGTGTGGTTTTTAACACAGCACAAAATGTTTGCATATTTAGACAAAAGATGAAACGTAGTTTTTTTTTTGTTGTTTTTCATATTATTATGTTAATAATGCTTCATTTTAAATATTAACCATAAGCAATGCCGCTTTACTATCGTCACTACCTAAAGACGCTCGCTAGACATTTGCACGACGGCGCCGATCAGGCTTGGCGCGGACCTGTCGGGAGGGACATTTGCGTGGAAGAATTTCTAACGCAAACTAACTCTTATGTACGTGATAGATGGCGAAATCCCTGACAACAACCATGTTACTATCGCATTTGCTAAAATTCGAACCCGGAATAAATTATTAGTGTTCAGAGGTGGTAATTCAACCAGGGTTAGGATTAACTACTTGGTTACTGATAGGCCAATAAAGTACGTAACAATTCGAAAAAGAAAGCTATTTATATGAGGAAATTGTTTTTTAGGAAAAATTTTCCATTAGGTTTCAAAACCGGGTGACCCCTGTCCCCTCTTCTTTTTTTTTTTTTTTACGAGAATAACTGTATTATATATAAATTCCTTTATATTATTGATCATAATTGTAGCACTATTATACATTTGGTAGTATAATACTCTTCAGCTACGCATATTAAAAAAATGATGAATGGAAATGTGATTTCCTAAAACACCTAGTTCCTCATATACATTTTATGAGGCCGAAAATGAATTCAACAGAGATAAAAACTGAGAAATAACAAAGCAATGTTGCAGCTGAGCAAATAGCAGTTACCCAGGCAGCACGCCTCCAAAAATATACGTATAATTTTGGTGAAATAAGGGTATGGTATTTTTTGCACGTTACTTTTACGAAATTTATACGAATAAAAAAGGCTGAAGTTATTGTTGACGCTTTATTGTTATTTTCCACACGTTATTCTGGCATTTTACTTTGTTTTCCTTTTTCCACGAACATGAAAAAAAGAGTATGCAAATTTTTTTTCAACAGCATTTTAATGTGCTATCAACATTATTTTTGCGTTTTAATCGTCTTTACTTTAAAATTACTTTTCCTATAGTTAAAAACCTCTACGAATTGGAAAACAATCTTGATATTTCTTATAAATTTAAATTACTTTAATTAGCATTCTAACATTCATATATGAGGTTAAAATTTTTCAATGAATTTTAACATGTGAGCTAAATTTTTATATACATTTAAAAACAAAAATATATTTGCTTGATTTAAATATTTTCTTGATTTGATGATTTGATTCTCTTCAAAATAACTTATTTATTTTTTTACATCAAACTTGTTATTTTTACTCATTTCAACACTTACATTAATTTACACAATTTAATTTCTTTTATGAAAAGCTCATTTAATTGTAATAAGTTGTATATAAAGTTTGTGTACTTACAGCATTATTTTATTAAGTAAATGTTGTCAATTAAACTGGAACAAGACTTCAGTGAATCTTTCATCTCGAGGAATAAAATAATATATAGAGCAGAAGATGCTTAAATATTTTCAAGCATCTTCTGCTCTATATGTTATTTTATTTTATTTAAGTTCTTGAATAATAGTTTAATGTGGACCAAAGATATATGCATCGGATCGTTAATTATAATCACAGTTTATACGCATCAGGTATGCATGAACGTAATCTTTTCATTTATTTTCCTAAACTTATTTTCGAAGCGCCCTGAGAGAAATTTTTTTTTCTGTCCGCAAAATTTTACTTTTCAGAAAGCAAATCGCTCATTTTCGGAATTCTAAGTTTTACTGTATAGCTTGCATGCGATTCCAAATGCTGGAAGTTCCCACGTATTTGTGACCTTGCTTAAAATAGCTTTTAGCAAAGATTCTGGTTCTTTGGCTTTTAGAGACATTGTGGGGGCATCGCCTATGGTCACTTTGTTTACGACAAAACAGATTTTTTCCAGCTATGCCCTACGGCCATTTCTCTTTCATTGAATTTTCGGAATCAGGAGCGCTTTCATCCACTGCTGAAAGAAAACAGCAATCAGGTCGTCCATAGAACATCAGTTTTTCATTTCAACAACGCATTTCATCCGTGAAAGATTTCTGCTGCATTGCAGTTGATCTGAAGTAAGTGAATTTTCATACTTTTCTATAATTATACTTATTTAAGCTCTTTATTATTATAACTTTCGGTTTTAAAGAAAGAAAAATTTTAAACTTTATGATCTCTTATGAAATAAAATAAGGATAGGTAAAATATTTCTTCAGAAGAATAAACTTATTTAGCGTACACAAAAGTGACTGAAAGAATTATTTGGATTTTGTTATAGTAAGGTTGTGGCGTTAGTCCGAATGCTTGTTTCAATTTGTCCTCATATTTGGAATTCTAATACAGTTTCGTGCAAAATATTACGGACTTCTCATGTATTTATTGCTGAAGTATGTATTGCTATGATGAAGGAATTTTTGTACACTAATTACAGTTAATGGTATTTCCAAATGAGTCACAGTTTAATCAATATTAAAAATGTCAGTACTTAATATGAGGTTCTTTGGCTTTCAATAATGCCTGGATTCTTCTGAGCATTCCTTTTATCAAAAATTGCAGTGCTCCAATAGATCTTTGCCATAATCCCATATATGAAATTTCTAGATCTTTTTCGAATCTGAAATTTATAAATGCAAAGTTATTTGCCAGGATCCTAGATGTATTACTTATCAGATTTGTCTTTAAGTAGTTGGATTGAAGTCTCATTGCGGAGAGGGAATAAAAGATAAAAAACCAAATTAAAATTTTTTAATGAGCTTTGATTTAAAACTTTTAAAATAATTAATGAACTAAAAGATAAAAATTAATTTAGCGCATAGTTTATTAAGAGCTAGAGATTAACTAATTCTCTTCACACAATTCATCTACAGTTTTAGAACACAAATAATAAAAGCATGGGGCGTCCATGATCAATTCATAAAAATAATGACTGATATGCTGAACAATAATTAGATTAATAGATTTCGTTAAAGACGCACGTATTTTTCAATTAATTTAATAATACAGTAGTCGCTGCATTGAGTAAGGTATGTAATGGAAGTTTGCTATATGAAGGTATGAACTAAACTTTTTAAATACTGAATTGAAATTTTTAAACATGAAATACTCAGTACATTTTATATGCATCTTATAATACTTCAATTATATTAAAAACTGAAAATATACGGAGTGTGAAATTATTACAATTTTCCCTTTTTACTGTTTAGGTGCTGTTCTCAAAACATCGAATGAGAAGGATTTCTCCTTCACAAAAATATCTCAAGACATAAAAGATTGGCTAAAATCAGCTAGATATAGAAAAAAAAAGTCTGGAGAACAAACAGCTCAACGAAATCTTGAAATTATTCACTGAAGAAAATTACGCCATTAAATCTGATTTAATGTAAACCTATAAAATATACCTAATTCTTAAATTAATTTCATGTGTATTTCTTTTGCAGATATTACAGTTCATAATACTTAACAACCTGAAATTTGATATTTGTAAATTAATGTGGAATATGCTCAAATTAATTTTATAATTTAAATAACTCTTGTCATCATATGAGCGGAATCCAAAATGCACGGCATTTGACAACAAATTAATTCATTAAATTAATAAAAAAATTAGCCAACTTTATAAGGTATTTCTCCCGCCTTCTTCGCATGCCTTCGTGGTGTAGTGGTCTGCATGCTCGACGCGTAACCGAGAGGTCCGTGGTTCGATTCCCGGGGAAGGCGTTGCTCATTTTTCATGACTCCTGCTTCGAAATAACCTAATGTCTCTACACTGGCGCCCGAACTAAAAAAGGTGGTGGATGATGATTCTCCACCACCGCGATTTGGCGATTGGGTCCTCAAAACCCCAGTCGCCTTTAAAAAGGGGAGTATATAAGGTATTTCTCCCGCCTTCTTCGCATGCCTTCGTGGTGTAATGGTCTGTATGCTCGACGCGTAACCGAGAGGTCCGTGGTTCGATTCCCGGCGAAGGCGTTGCTCATTTTTCATGTCTCCTGCTTCGAAATAACCTAATGTCTCTACAACTTCTAATTGCTTCGTGCTATCCAATTGTGTCTTTTTAAATCATTTAATACCATAAAGCTATGAGATGTAAAAACAAATTGGTAAGTTCACGTCAACATGTACATTTATAATTAATTATGTTACAGGAAAGGTCACATGAAATAAATATTTAAAAACTTCAGATTATTCCTAAACAAATTAACTTTTTAAAATTCTATGTTTATATAAAATAAAATAAAGAGCATATTCAGATAATTTGCATAACTTTATGAAGCTTAATTTTTTATGGGTTGATTAGTTACATTGTAAAAAGGAACTTTTTAAAAATATCTCGATAAAGCATTTCTTCTGTAGAGGTGAACTTTTAGCACTGATATATTATATTTATAAGACTTAAAACTGAGAAAGATAACAATAATAGATTATAATGCATTGCAAGATTGACTGATAAATGTACAATTCTTACATATCATAACTATATCTGTAACTATATGCCGAAAATTTTTAAAACAGAAGTTACTCGATTAACTTGCAGGTGCTAATTGATAATATTTTCTTTCACATGTTCTTGATAGACAAAACTTTAACAAAGGAATATGTATATATATATATATACCTGCGTATTATTTGAAGATATGAATGCAATATTTGAGATATTAAATATTCATTTCTAAGGAAAGTAAGTAAAAAAAAACTTCGTAACTATTGGAAAAGATAAGTTTTTACAATATCCCTCCTGTCTATATTAAAAAATTTTAAGATTTAGCATATTAAAATAATCTAAATGTATGATGTTTTGTTCTGCGGTACAGTCATTTAATGAATTCGGTAATTATCTGTATTGTAGTTTGGTAAATAACTGTATGCTGCAGTTATTTACTAAAGTCAGTTTTGCTAGAGAACACTTTAAAATATGTTATCTGTTTTTTCAAAGAACATTTTCTTATGCCAGGTAAATGAACAGCAGCACTAATTGATTTACAACATAGAATTCAAGTTTACGAAATTTATTGCATATTTTGCATTTGCGAAATTTATTGCATATAAAAATATTCACTTTGAAATGAAATATTAAAGGTGATTTTTCAGCCTTTAAGTATAACGTAATTTTTAAATAGAATTTTTTTCTTTTCGCATTTATTAGTGCATTTAAATTTTCTAGCTACATATATATTTCATTTTGCCGTGCATGCCCAAAAGGCGGATATGTAAAAATTGTATATAAAAATCATATTTTCACTTTTAATCATAATGTGCAGAAAATGTTTGCATAGATTTATATAAAAATTATGAGATTAAAATATGTACATTTTACGAAAAATGTCGGCATAAATGTAATAAAAACGTAATAGAAGATCTATGCAAATTTTTTACCAAGAATGTGCATTTATACACAGACGAGAATTGATGGACCTAAATTTTTACCAAAATCATTCGCATACGTAAAGAAAAAATAGGGAAGATTTAGGTAAATCTCAATCAAATATATACGTTTTTGTACCGTAAAATACGGGGAAGGTCTACGTAAATTTCTATCAAATATATACGTTTATGTACAGTAAAAAGTTGGGAAGATTTACGTAAATTTTTTCTAAATATATACGCATATATGAAGCAAAAAAACTGGAGAAATTTACCTATATGCGATAAATATAGGTAAATTTTTAGTAAAAATATACGTAAATCCCTGAAATTTACGTATAGTATACGTAGAAGTTACGAATGAAATGCAATCTTTCGCATAAATATACCCAAATTTTACATAAAACTTCCCTATACATACGTAAAAATATGCGTAAATATACTATTTTTTCCTGGACACTTTTCATGATATTTTGACGTTAAACGAAACGTTTTTTAGACGAACGGCCATTCGTAAATTGCACGTATTTTTCTCGTTCAATATACCAATGCATGCTGCCTGGGTTGTAGTCAGAGTGCGAGGTCAAGTAGAGGTGAAAAGGGAATAGCACAATCCGACATTCGTCTATGTCTGCGATCTGTCTCGCTCGGCGTCTGGATTTCAAGAAGGAAGCCCTTTGAGCGTTTTGTGTCGGGTTGCCAGTAAAAGTGGGAAAAAAAGATGAAATCTATAATAGCGAAATTTAATTTGCATTATGAAACAATAACCATCAGTATGAAATTATCCTACAGTCTTTTAGATTTTAGTAAAGTTTTAATATTAAAATTTTCTTAATTATGAGGCACTATATTAATATCAGTGCAAAATTAATGAGCTTTTCTAATGAAATTAAGCATCACCATCAACATTAAAATAATATGAAAAATTTTGTTACGCAACTAGGCGTAACAAACAACAACGTTTTACACTTACAACAACGGTTTACGCTTGTAGTGTCTATTACAATTAGCAGTGTATCTTTGCTAACTGTGTATTTAATTATGCTTTTCGGAGCTGCATGGCTCTGAAAACAAAGCTTTTCCTTCTTTTTTCTCAAAAAACTTTTTTTCTAGATAGCTATATAAATCAAGGTACATCGTATCTAAAGTGTACTGCGTGACTACTAGAGCTTTCATTGTCTCAATATGAATACTCTTCCGTTTATTAATCCAATGGAAGTTTATCACAAAAGACACATTCTTAAATTTTAGTTTATTAGCAGAAATGCAAAAATAAAATTCACATATTTTGAGAAGCTCCGAAAGGACTATGAAATTGTTAGAGGGTACCAGTATATTGTACATTTTCCATGAAAATGTTTTGGAAAAAAACGTATTAGAAAATCATGTATACATTCATGGTCATAACGATACAAAAAGAAGGTTGCGTGTGTGTTTTTTAACCAGCTGGTACCGACGCAACCGTAAAGTCGTTAAGGAATGATTCGTATGCTTTTCTATCTCTTACATAAATTTACAGTCAACTAGGTGATTTACTTTACGTTATTTACTTTATTACGAGGATTTTTTCCCCTTTCCCCTGCAAAAAAGAAAATCGAATAATCGGGACACAATACTGTGTTATATAGCGGTCCAATTTGCATTTTCCCATCATACCATGGAAATTAATTCATATTAGAAATTATTATTGTTAGAATGATATTAAGAATGATATTATTGTTACTACTACTACTATATAATGCGTATAATATTATAGTGCGTGTCGTTTAAGATATATTTCTTCATTTTATAAGTGAAACACAATTCTCAGAACGTGAATTATAAACAGCATTAAATCATTACTCCCCCCCTCCGAAAAGCGACAATTGATTTTATATTTGAAAGGTAGGTAAAAGTTAAGAATTCAGAAAAGGTTAAAAGTACAGAAAACGGTACGGCATGTTTGTTCTCTTATACTTAAATTTTATCAATCTTGCAGAGTGCAGAAATATTTAGATGTCGTATTTTATCAGAATTCATGGCTATGGCAAAAAAAGAGGAATTCTTTAATGTATTTGCCACAGGTTTAAAAAAAAAAGTTTCAGGATTAGAAGAAAATAAATTAATTAAAAATGTGAAAATGATTTTAGAAAGAATTTTTGGAGAGCACATTTTTTAGATTTGCTTAAGGTCTTAAAATTTGTCCTATCGATTGTCTTTTGCCTCTTTCTTGACTCTGTTCGTCGTCTTATAGTAATTCCGAATGATATTGCAAGATAGTAAGATAAACGTGTGAATGCACTGAAAACTTCAGCAGACAAAAAGAAGGATGACTTTTATACCTCCAATAAATGTCTAGATGATTTTGGAGGATTTGATAACAGCAAATGCATAAAAATAAAAAGAAAATTATGAACTTCGGATCTGTATGACAGTTCAGGGCTTAAGAAATAAAGAGTATTATGTCTCCTTGATAAGTTACCTCTGGTAATGTATAAAAGGCATTTTCTCCCTCCTTTCTGCATGCCTTCGTGGTGTAACGGCAACATACTAGGCGCGTATTCGAGAGGTCCACGTTCGAGTCCCGGCGAGAGCATCGCTCATTTTTCACATCTCCTGCTTAAAATAACCTAATGACTCTACAGGGTTATGAAAAAAAATGAAGAATGTTTCATAAAATTGTTCAAAGTAAACCTAGAAAAAGGATCAGTGTTTCAAGATATTTTCAAATCTAAATCTTGAAAAAACGCTAATTTCTATTTCTGATAAAGATAAGAATTCAAAATTTCGACAGTGTTCAAACGCCAATACGTTTACTATCGGCCTGAGGAAAGCTATTAGACAAATTAATTTAACCAATAATTCATGTATTTCTTAAAATCAAAAGGAATACCTAAAATGTTCAGTTTGGTTTTACCTGTAAGAAATGTACAAGCATTATTTAAGCTACGTAAGCTTTTATTACCTTGCACGAAAAGTTCACAGAAATAAACAAAACGATATTTGGTATTATTAGAAGTAAAATCATCTTCAGCAATTTATAATGGCCACAGATATTACTAAAGGCGATTCATGTAAGTTGTCCACATTTTGGTTTATTTAATCATGGCAATCAAGGACTAATAGCTTATGGGGATGAAAGCCTTCGTGGAGGACTTTTTGAGGACACGTTACACATGGGAAAAGCTACGAAAACGTCCATGCAGCCAGTCCGTTCACCTATAGTCGAGCGCATGTCGAACTGTCTCAGTGTTCAGCGTGTATACCGCTCGGCCGCTGGTGAGCCTTAAGCTGTTTACAGAATTTATTTAACTCGTTGACTGCCACGGCAGGTTTCAGGATTCCCAACTCAAAAGCCAGTTTGATTTAATTATATTATTCAGTTATACTGTAACTCTAATTATAGTACATTGGAGTTAAAAACATTATATTCGAAGAGCTTCATTATTTACAAAGGATCCCGCTGACCTTAAAAAACTGAGTCCGTAGCGTTGAAAAAAGCGTTAATTTTATCCAGTCTGTGACGAGAAACACGATATTTCTATGGAAAATTATTCCCCCCCCCAAAAAAAGGGGGGAAAGAAAGAAAAAATATGTCTAAAGAATAAATTAACTTTTGCTTCGTTATTTTCACTTTGAATAAATAATAATATGTAAGTGTTTTTTTTTTCATTTCCCACTCCTTTATTAATAAATTTCAGTTTGTGTACGCCAGCTTTGTTTTTCAGACGCCACCATTCCTTAAACACGCGAAGTAGCTGCGCGAAAATAAACACCGGTGCGTTTGACACGAACGTAAATTGAGAGTTATCACGAACTTGGCAGTCAACATGTTACTCTGATAAAAGGTTTATAACAGAAACATTTTGTGCCTGGAGTTTTGATGTTGTATGACGTAAAAATAAATCAAAATTAGTCACGAATAATTTATTATTTACTATCCAGAACAGAAGTGAGCGTTTGCGGATTTCGCATCTGTAAGAAAATTATTTTTTTACCTGCTGTTGAGCAGTCTTGTTTCAACAGCTCCATACATAGCACCAGGTCTTATTTTAAAGGAGCAATATGAGGGCTTTCATAAGAGTCATATTATAGACCTTAATAGTTGCGCTGACGGAATCAGACCGCTGTATTTTGATAGTTGTTCTAATCCCGCCAAATGGGCTTGCTACAGGGCGTTTTCGTTATTTTACCCATGTGTAACATGAATATGAGTCAGTTTCCCCCAGAAAGATCTTCACAAAGGCATTCTTGTCTTTAGGAAGGTAGCTCGCGTGTGCTTTGCCATATTCAGGAGGGGGACAAAAAAACTTAGATGATGTAACCATAGAAAATAACTTTGATAGTGGGATTTGTTACAAGCCGACGATTTTGCTCTTTTGACTTCGGACAACAGATTTAATTTACAGAAAAAGGAAAAGATTTCGATAACACTGAAAAAGAATTGGGGACTGGAGCCTAAGATGTAAATTGGGTTTCAGGTGAAAAACAAAAGCTATAACTGTTAAACATCAAAGTTCTTCACGGATGCATTTGAATGTTAGCATGTACAATGGCTCAAACAACTGAGAATACACTTCAATTTTACTTGATAAATCTAACTTTCAATGTGAACAACACATTACCAAGAAGCGGAGACATGTTTTTATTTTTACACATAATAATTGAATTAATTTTAAGTAAAAATAAAGAACAATCAACAAAAAAATCCTAAAATGAAAAATTTTAGAAACATTTTAAATAAACATATGCAGATTTTTGCCTCGAAAAATTGAGAATACACCGATGAAAAATATGTTTAACTACCACTATATTTTTTCTATGTGGCTTCTATTTTGATCTAATGTTGCGTTATCTCATCTTAAACCTTTTCACTTTTGCAACGAAGTTTGTCATTTGAAGTTATAAGGTATTTCTCCCGCCTTCTTCGCATGCCTTCGTGGTGTAGTGGTCTGCATGCTCGACGCGTAACCGAGAGGTCCGTGGTTCGATTCCCGGCGAAGGCGTTGCTCATTTTTCATGTCTTCTGCTCCGAAATAACCTAATGTCTCTACAAAGTCTAAGACACGCCTTTAAATAGAGAATGGCTCCTTGAAGAGAAACCGGTATTGACGTAAGGAAATTCGTACTAAGATTGTATAAAAAAGGAAAATCTTATTGTGAAATAGCTAAAATTGTTGGTAGAAGTCACACGTGTGTACAAAAAATCATTGGAAAATTTAAAAGTGATGGATTGATTGAAAATAAGAGTGGAAGAGGAAGGAAAGGTATTCTGAGTGATGTGACCAAAAGAAGATATTAGCATTGATCCTTAAGTAAGTGCAGTCAAACTTGCCGCGGAAACTTCTCGAATCAGTGGCTGAAGTGAAAGTGTTGAAACTGTGCGTAATGTAATTAGACAAGCTGGATTTAAAAGTAGAATTGCTAGAAAGAGACCATTCATCAGCTTGCAAACTCAGAAAACGTGTTTGGAGTTTGCAAAAACTCATCAATTGGAGGCGAATAACTTTTGAAAGAAATTATATTCACTGATGAAAGTAAATTCAACGTTTTCTGCAGTGACAGCCGTCGCACCGTATGCAGAAAGTCTAACACCGTTTTGGATCCAAAAATTTTACATCCTATAGTTAAACATGGTAGTGGCTCCGTGATGGTTTATGGTTGTATGGCTTTAACTGTGGTAGAAAATTTAGTTTCATAGATGGCCTTATGAATCCTATGGTTTACTTGGATGTACTTCACATTAATCTGAAAGAAAGTGCTAAAAAGTTAAGTTTCGATGGAAATTTTATATTCCAGCACGACAATGACCCCAAACACACGGCTCATAACATCAAAATGTCGTGTCATTTTCACTGTAAACAGCAGTTATACACACCACCATAGTCTCCAGACATCAATGTCATAGAAAATGTATGGGCCACACACGAAACAGCGGTCTAAAAACACAGAATTAAAAACAAGCACATTTGAAACAATGTTGCAAGAACAATGGGATACGAGCAAAATGTTGGTCGAATTGGTACCACAACGTTTGGAAGAGATCATAAATGTATAGGACATGCAACAAAATATTGACACTTTCTTTGTATGTGAGTATCATATCATCCCTTTCTGCTGTCCCGCCTCATAGAGAAAATGACTCCACCTTCCTTGTATTTTAATATTTATTATGCACACGGAACTTAATACTAAAACTACACTACTAGTGCTGAAATATTTACATTAATTAATATAGATTCGTTTTACTAACGACTCCCATGAGCCTTCCCTTTTCCATGACCTCTCAGTAGGTCTTCCTCTGGAAAACTGAGCTTTTGGCGCCTCTCCGATTGACAGTTAGCGCCCTCTATCCATCTTGTTGGTTGGCGGCACCCATCCATCACACTCCCATTCAAGATTGAAATGGGGTGAAAGCCTATTGAAATATGGCAAAATATGATGACGTTAAACAAAAAGAGTTACTTACCTACTAAAGTCAACAAATCAATCAATATTGAAGTTGAAAGATACATAATACAATACTTATACAGATTACTTCTACTACAAGACTTCTTCTACAGCTGTAACATATAAATAATTAACAATTAACAATCAAAATAATTCTAAAAGGCAATAGATTTATACTTAAAGTTTCTATGGTTACTTAAAGTTTCTATGGTTACTTAAAGTTTCTAGGAGAGTAGCTGCAAAAGAAAACACACAAAATAATAATAATCCTAAGAGCTCATGAATGTCTATGAAAAGTTCTTTCTTTCACACAAGTCACTAAATAGTCTCCAGTCTGGACAAAGTGTCAGCATTGTTCAACTTAGCACCTGGGCAATGCGAAATTGTAGTATCATACTTTTGTAATGCTAAAGCCCATCTTTGTAACCTAGAAGATTGTGGTGCGTTCTTTGTAATGAAAGTTAACGGATAGTGATCAGTTTTCAACTCCACAGGTGATCCCAAATTCCAAGTTTCAAACTTTTGCAAGCCCCAAATAACAGCATAGGCTTCTCTCTTGATAGTTGGCCATGCTTGTTGTGTTTTAGTTAGTTTCTGGCTGGCGTATTGAGTATATCTTTCCGTTTTTCCGTTGAGATAAGCAGACTCCAACACCGGTTGAAGATGCATCACATTCAATTGTAAAAGGTAACCCAGAAACAAGGGTATAAAGACTGGTTGCTTCCACTAGGCAATTCTTTAATTTCTCAAATGCTTTGTCGTGTTTTTCTGTCCAGCAGAGCTCTTCAGAACTTCTTCTTTTGGTGAGCTCGGTTAATGGATAAGCTGTTTCGGCGCAATGTGGAATGTAATCTCTGTAATAATTACATAGGCCTAGAATACGTTTCAATTCTTTCTTGGTTTGAGGTATAGCTAATTTCTGGATAGCCTCCAGTTTCTCAGGATCAGTACGATGACTGCCGGAACCAATTATATGTCCCAGATACTTAATGTGAGTTTTAGCAAAATCTTGAGATTTACTAAAAATTTAGTTTTAACAATTTCGAAAAAATAGTATCGAGATGTACTAAATGTTCATTCCAACTATTTGAATAAATGTGGACTCGGCGTCTAGGGGATTTTCTAGGCTGACGATACATATCTAGGTCACTAGTAAAGTAGTTTATTTAACTATTGCTGAAGGTACATCAGTGGCGATTTACATTGGTGACTATTTACAAATGAAGAAAAGAGTGAGAATCAAGAAGATACATCTCTGTTGTCTAATCATTACGTCTTAGTCGAAAACACAACAGCTCGTCTTATCTTCCATCATCAATCTCTCCCGCGATATCGTGAGTCGTGTTGAGTTGTTGCAGTCCTTCTATTCACACTCGGGCATCCTGACGCGACAGGGCCTCCTGGCGATGATGGAGTTACAGTAAAATCTATCTGAAATGAGTAATTAAAAAAAAGAAAAAAAATGTTCCTTTGGATGCATCGTCTTGGAACGTCCTGAGGAAAAAAAAAAGAAACGTCATTTTCATTGAGTGTCAATGGATCATCTTGGAACGTCTTGAGGGGGAAAAATGTTGTTTCTCCAGACCGTCTTAAATGCTCAAGCGTCTTTAGGAGCATATCTGGAACTTCTTGGCAAAGAAAAAAAATGAACATCTTAATACATCTTGTACATATAAAAATCCTATGTAGAGAAGAAAAAAAAATTTCAACTAATTAAAAAATAATGAACAAAAAAAGAATGAAAGATAGTAAACACTAAATACAATGTCCAAAGAGTTCATTGTTGAAAAGGCCATTGTTTCATCAGATCTGCAGCTGTGGAAGTTTTATTAGAGCCTTCATGTATTCCAACTTTCTCTACCCCACAGCGGGGACGGAGTTTGATTCCAGTTCCAAATTCAGTGTGTTGAAGTGCGACTTGATCACCAACTTTGTATAAGTTTTTTTTTTCTTTTTTTTTGCGGTGCTTGTTGTACTGACGTCTGTTTTTCCGCTTCTTTTTTCTCACCTTCTTTAGTTTCGTTTGTTCTGTCTTTGCTTTCTGTATCAGCGTCTTTTTCATCAAGTTTTCTATCTGACTTCTGCTTTTCAACCTTCTCTTCTTCTTCAGTGGTCTCTGTAGTTTCTTCGTTTCGCACGGTTTCTTTTGCTTGTCTGTTGCAGGGTATGTTACTGAAGCTTTTCTAGTGGAATTAGCAGTTAATTCATCATAAACTGAGAACTGAGATTGTTCTTTGGGAAAATGCTTCTTTTCAGAATATCCGTCTGCAGTGGCGTGTTCCTCGATGGCTTCGATTCTACGCGTATTGTGCTTAAGTTTCCTTTTTGCAGTAATTCCCTGTTGACAGCATCATTTTCATTTACAATAGAATCTGCATCACTCAGGAAGTCGTCAGAATTCACAATCAGGGAATCATTGCCACTTGCTTTGATTGCAGGTGAAGTGTCCAGTTTGCTCACATTCTGTACTGTAGCAGGAACTATACTAACAAGATCAATTTCTGGTTTTGGAAGTGAAAAAAAAGAATTCACAACTTTTCCGAATCTTTCTTCAGAACCACTTTCATTGCAATGAGCATTTTTATACTCGTCAGAATCGCTTTCAGAGTTCTCGTTTTCTGCTTCTATTAGTTTAATACCATGTTTTCCAATAGAAAATTCAGCTTGTTGGATACAATCATTTCCAATAATTGCGCCAACAGATAGTAAATTATCATCAATAACATGAATGTCAGTTTTAAAATTTGTATTTTGAATTTGGAAACAACCTGTGAAATATCCTATTGGGTGTACAATGCGATCACCAAGTCCTGATAATGTTATAGAAGATTTTGGAAGCGCTGGAGAACCAATTTTTTTATGTGCTGATGTGTTAAGTATAGTAGCTTGACTGCCAGTGTCAGTCAATGAGGGAATAACAACCTCAGAAATATTGATGTGAATCATCATAGAATGTAGGGGATGTGACTGTACGACAACTTGATTGAGAACTGTCTCTGATTTTTGTGACGGTGGAGGTGATGAACGATTTGGTTTCTGAGTACAAGTAGATGATTTATGGCCATATGAATTGCATGAAAACATTTGGGTTGCTTATGACAACAATTAGAACTTTTATGGCCTTTAGAACCACATTTGTAGCAAACTATAGGTTGGATAGGCTTTTGAGAAATTTTGCTCTCTAAGTGATGAAA
This sequence comes from Stegodyphus mimosarum, assembly GCA_000611955.2. NCBI lineage: Eukaryota > Metazoa > Arthropoda > Arachnida > Araneae > Eresidae > Stegodyphus > Stegodyphus mimosarum. Next base: position 189,238 of record KK122368.1, read on the forward strand.
ATTATCTTGGTTAAATTTCAGCTCACTAGAAAATTTAGTATGTTTGGAAGCAGACACAAGTTTTTCATAAATTTGTAACTTATCTTTGAATTCCCTTACAGTTTTATAACCATATAATAAAAGTTTTTTAGGGTTTTCTGGACTACCATTTGTCACATAATCAAAAATAGAAGACATATCAATTTGACCTCTAGAACCAATTTCTCTGATAGCAATAAAATAATCGAAACCTTACAGTTTTACAACCATAATAAAATTTTATTAGGGTTTTCAGGAATACCATTTATCACATAATCAAAAATAGAAGACCTCTAGAACCAATTTCTCTCATAGCAATAAAATAATCGAATAAGGATTTGTTTGGCTTTAGACGTCTTTTAAACATTAGTTTATGCAAATCTGCACTGTTAAGCTTAGAGGAAAATTCTTCTAACAAATATTCTTTTAGCGCAGTAAATGTTTTGACACCATGCAAAGAATTTACAAAAGTTTTAACAGAGTCTGATAAGCATTTTTTTGTAAATATAATCTTGTGAACATCATTTGCAATTCTATTCGGTTGAAATAATTCTTCTAGGTTATTTAAAAAAGATTCAATTAAATTATCAGAAGAACCGTCAAAAGGTTTAATACAGTCACATAAATCACAGAAAGTTACACTGAATTGCTGTTCATTTACCATCGATGACACACCAAGTAAATGATTTATTCGATGTTTATGTAAACAAACATCGGTGCTGGAAGTCTGCGCGTTTTGGCTAGTTGCCAAGTTCGAACACGAAATTGACTGCGTATTTGTTTGAGACTCCATTTTATTTTCGGAAATTAATTCTTGTTGTGGATTTTGTACTTCACTGTCGGAATCAGAATCGGAAATAGTAGTTTCTAATAACAGATCGAAATTAGTTAAAGCATTTACAATTGTAGTATAACATTCATCAGCAGAGATGGCACATTCTAAACTCAGAACATTAAGAATCGAAATTAGATCTGCCAGAGTGAAAATATTTAATAAACGTTCCTTAACTTCGGCAGTGTGAAAAGTGTTATCTAGGCCTGTGAATTCACGAAGTCGTTTGCGATTTGCACGGTCCCCCTCTTGACCAAAGCCAAATTTATGCAGTAACTTAACTGCTTTTGTAGAAGCTGATTTTAAAGATTTAGCTATATGTGGTATATCATTTAGAGTTGACATTGTCACAATTTAAATATTTCAAAGAACACAAGTGATGCACAAATTAATACAGTGAAATAAAAATTCAGTTTCGAATTCAAAACAAAAGTTCGGGTTTTAATACAAGTTATGGCGGCAAAAATATAGTTTTACTTCATCAAAATTTAATTCAAAAGATTCTTTACTTTCACTTCATCTAAACTGAATTCAAAAGATTCTTTAATTGATTCTTGAACAGCTTACCTTCACTGAAGAACCGGTCGAGGTCCCATGTGGACTCGGCGTCTAGGGGATTTTCTAGGCTGACGATACATATCTAGGTGACTAAAGTAGTTTATTTAACTATTGCTGAAGGTACATTAGTGGCTATTTACATTGGTGACTATTTACAAATGAAGAAAAGAGTGATAATCAAGAAGATACATCTTTGTTGTCTAATCATTACGTCTTAGTCGAAAACACAACAGCTCGTCTTATCTTCCATAATCAATCTCTCTCGCAATATCGTTAGTCGTGTTGAGTTGCTGCAGTCCTCCTATTCACATAAATTGCTATGTCATCGAAGTAAGCTTGAGCGAAAGCTTTGTATTCAGCAAGCGCTTGGTTCATCACTCTTTGAAATGTTGCAGGAGCGTTGCGTAGCCCAAAAGGTATGACTTCAAATCTATACGAGGTCGATGCGTCTTGAAACATGTTAATTCTTGACTTTCTTTTTGTAGTGGTATGGCCCAATAGCCTTTGAGTAAATCAATGGTGAATATCACGTTGGCTCTCCCGATATGGAATAAGAGCTCTTTAGGGTTTTCCATAGGAAAATCATCTGCTTTCGTTACTGCGTTAAGGGATGTAAAGTCAACGCAAAGGCGAAGTTTACTGTCTTTCTTCATAACACAGACAATAGGACATAAAATTTCAGCATTGGTTTCTTCAATCAATCCCATTGTCAACATTTTTTCGATATGTTTGTCTACTTGCGGCTTCAGTGCTTCTGGAATTTGATAAACGTATGGCTTCTTTCTTTCAGCGTCGTTTAATCTGATTTTATGTTCTCCTACGTTGGCAATTTGTACCTTATTTATAAATAAGTTATCATATTTTCTTAAGAAGTTCATCATGGCCTTCCTCTTCTCATCGTCTGAATGGCTTAAGTCTACTTCGCTAAGATGAAAGTGATCGGACATGTCACTCACACTGGGTGTGGAATGGACTTCTCCTAGTTTCTCTTCGTTCTCAAATATTACGCCTACCGCCTGTACTTTTGGATTAAATTTTTTGATTTTATTTACGTGAACTCTCCTTATTGTACCATCTGTCAGTTTGACTTTGCAAGAATCTGGATTACAACGAGATATTATTTCTGCAGGTCCTGTCCATCTGGCATATAATTTATTACTGGAATCAACAGGTACACTTGATCTCCAGGGTTGAATTCTTTATATATCCCTCTTCGATTGGCATATCTTGCATATGCATTTTGTTTCAATTCTGCTATTATAGATGCTTGCTCTGCTGCTGTTTCTAAATTCATTTTTAGCTCCTGTAGATAATCAACAGCGCTTTTACTCAATTTTATTGGCAGTGGAATTTCTCCTGACCATGACGATTTTAATACTGACAACGCACCTCTAGCCTCTCTTCCATACATTAATTTAAATGGGGATACTCCCATAGTACAATTTGGAATTTCACGGTAAACGAATAACAGGTAGGGATGTGTTTGTCCTAATTTTTAGAATCCTTTCGTATGATATGATGCAGCATACGTTTTAGAACTTGGTTATACCGTTCAACTAATCCCGAACTTTGTGGATGTCCTGGTGTTGCAAATCTAGGACCTGCTCCTAATCTGGCATGAAATTCTTGTGTTAATTCTGCAACAAAATTGGTTCCTTGATTGCTAGCTATTATCCGAGGTATGCCTGTTCTCATGAAGATTTCTAATAATGCATCGCATGTTGCTTTTGCTGTAATTGTTCTCAAAGGGACAGCTTCTGACCACTTAGAATGCTGGTCGACTAAACACAGTACATATTTGTGTTTACGTGCTGATGGAGCTTCAATTGGACCGATTATATCTACGTTCACTGTGTCAAATGGAAATTCATGTCTCTGTACTGGGACTATGGGTATACGATCGCTGGTTCTTTCTCTACCTCGTAATTGACATTCCTTACAAGTTATACAATATTCTTCTACATTTCGTGACATGTTTGGCAAATAAAATGAATAATGAATCTTTTCTTTGTTTTTCTCATCGCTAAATAATTTGCAAAAATACACTCATGGACAAAAAAATTAGCGCACCAAGAAGGAGTCGTCAAAATGAAACGAAATTTTACATACGTAATGACTGCTTTGATATAAGTAAATGATAAGGAAATCAAAGAAAAAGGATAATTTATTTCAGAGAGAAAGTCAAAAGAACGGACCCCCCTCTAGCGCGAATGCACAATGGGATACGATCGGGCATTGAGTCATACAAGTTCTGTATGATGTTTTGAGACATTTCGTTCCATATTTGCTGTAACCTTGCCTCTAGTTCGTTCAAACTCGTGGGATGCTCAACTCGTCGTCCCAAATGATCCAAGATATGCTCGATTGGAGACAAATCTGGGGATCGGGCAGGCCAAGGAAGGGTAGTAATAGTGCGGAGGCAGTCTTGTGACACCCTTGCCGTATGAGGCCGAGCTTTGTCTTGTCGAAAAATGGCTCCTGGGAGCCGTTGCATGAGTGGCAACACATTTGGTTGCAAGATATCATGAACATATCGCTGGGCTGTCATGGTGCCACGGAACAATACTAGGGATGACCGTGTATTGTAAGCAATGGCACCCCATACCATCACACCAGCTGTAGGAGCGATGTGTCGCTGTACAGCAAAGGCAGGATTGAGGCGTTCACCACGGGCTCTCTACACACGAACACGATTGTCATCACTGCCGAGATTGAATCTCGATTCGTCGCTAGAAACGACCTGGTTTCATTCCGCTGCAGTCTGGTTTCCTCGTGCTCGACACCACTCCAAACGAAGGCATCGATGGGTGGTCATCAAGGACAGCACACGTTATGGGTGCCGCGATACCAATTGTCCTTCAGCCAGGTGCCTTCGTATAGTTCGAGAAGACACAGGGGCCCCTAGTGAAGGTGCTACCTGTGCCTGGATGGCGGCCGATGAAGCAGTTGGCTGTACGCGTGCATTTCTTACGATGTGGCGGTCTTCTCCACGACTGGTTTGTCGAGGGCGTCCTGAGCCTGGTCTTCGTGTACATGACATCTCTCGGGTCCACTGGTCCCAACACCTCCTCACAACACAATCAGAGCGGCCTAATTGACGAGCTACTCGCCTAGCTGACCACCCAGCTTCCATCATCCCGACGATTCTCCCCCTCTCAAACTGCAACAACTGCTCATATTGTCTTCAAACACGGCGTAATGACATGTCTACCTCAGCTCTTCCTTTGTAAATGATTCAGCACACTCAAACAAAGCTTTGGTTACCTGTTTTATACTCCACAGAGTACGACGTTTAACGCCCTCTACCGGCTATACGTAATGCGCAATCAATCTTCCTGCATTTCTAATCATTTGCATATCTCCCCGACATGTACCTTCATTGCAAGTTTCGTTACGATTTCGCAATTATTTCTTGGTGCGCTAATTTTTTTGTCCATGAGTGTAGATTCGTGAGCTAATTTTAAAATTTGTTCCCTTCTAACTTTAGGCACTACTAATTGACTAATAATTTCTTCAGAAATCCTTTCAGTATAATAAATCAAATCATCAATTAAAAATATCCATTTTTATTTCTTGGCGCGTCTTTAAAAATATTGCGTAAACTGTCACATTCCCTCTGCTGTTGTTTAAAAATGCTGGTATCCGAACGTTTACCCACATTTAATTTATCCTCACTTTCGTTTTCACCCTGAATGCATTTTAGGATCAAATTTCGTTCTTCTGGCGTAAATAAATCAGCGCGATTTCCACCTTCGAAATGTTTTGACTGATGATTCATCACTTCCGGTATCTGCGATGGAGACACTGTGTCGCAATCACAATTCGCGCTAAGCAGATGTGATTCAGAGGTCAATAAATCATACACATTTTGAGTAATTACGCAGGGAATGTGAAGTTTTTCTGTTAACGCTACTAATATTTCAACAGGTTTCAATAAATTAGGGTTATCAGCATTTCTGATGGAAATAGGAATTCTAGCCACTTTAGCTGAGATGGTTTCCCCAAATGCGGAAATTAAGTCAATATTGCAGTTGTTCTCAATAGAGAAATTTGGTATGTGTTTCGGATTCAGAACAGAAATTTCAGCACCTGAATCAATTATGGCTGGGACTTCGTTACCTGCAACGCAAATATTTACACTTTGCAATGGTTGCCTAACAATTTCATTTGGGTTTAAGCATGAGGATCCAATTTTTCCTGTTACTTTATCACCAGTATTTTTCTCCGGTGTTTGCTTTTTCAAAGAAGTGTTTTGTTTTTCCGATTTGTTTCTTTGCGGACAAACTTTAGAGAGGTGCGTTAATTTTCCACATATATAACAGTCTTTGGGTGTATATTTATTTTTATTTATGTTGTTTCTCACATGAGGCGGGATATATTTCGATTCTCTTAAAGATTGGGATGACTTAGCTATGTTTTCGTTAGTGTTAAAAGTGGTTTCGTTTAATAATTTGCCTTTGTTTACAAAATATAGGTCAACTTCTTCAGCTGAATCCTCAGGTTTTAACCATTTTTCTCCTGTTTTAATATTTATGTAGGTTGCCGTTTCTCTGTCTAGCGTTTGGAAAAGTTTGTCGGAAATCATTATTTGACACAATGTATCAAAGTCTTTAACTTCGCGTAATTGACAGTAATACTGGAAATTTGCAGACAGTCTAGATGCAAACTGAACATGTGACTCTTTTGGAGCCGCGTCGTGCTCTTCGAAAGTTCATTAAATATTCATAAGCAGTTGGTTGATATTCTTTTAATACTAGTTTTTTAATGGTTTCATAACATTCTAGTTCTTCATCATTAATTAAAAAAAATATGTTTGTTACCTTATCACCTAAAATGTTAATCAAAATTTCGGATTTGAGCTCCTGTGGTACATTTTTAGTTATGAATGCTCTCTCTAATGTTTGAAAAAACAAATTGAAGTTTTCCGATCTTCCTGGAACAGGAACAGTTAACGTTTTAACACTTTTTATTAGAGTTTTCCAAATAATTTCCCGAACTTGTATTCATATCTTTATCTGCGCAAGATCCGTTCTGACTTCTAAGTTTTTCCAATTCTAATTCTTTCTCTAGCTGAGCTAATTTTAATTTCTCAAGTTCAATCTTTCGAGCTTCTAAAGCTAACTGTGTATCCCTAGCTTTTATTTCATTTTCTTCTCTAATTTTTCTTTCCTCAATTATTGAGTTTAGTAATCCGATTACAAATTCTGGATCATCTTTAAATATTTTACTGTCCTCGGTTTTACCTTTTAATTGAACTACTGTTAAACTAACGGTTTGCCTATCTTCAATTTCACCAAGAAGGTTCATTAAATCTTTCTTTTTAGTATTCTTATACATTTTTGCTTTCGTTTCATACACACATAAACATATATCTTCGGTAAATTTATACTCTATGTAAATAAAATCAAAAGCTTCCTACCTGCTACTCTTGAAGTTTCTCTTCAGTTATCTAACCTCTGGTTCTCGAAAGAGAGCGTGTCATATCATCCCTTTCTGCTGTCCCGCCTCATAGAGAAAATGACTTCACCTTCCTTGTATTTTTTAAATATTTATTATGCACACAAAACTTAATACTAAAACTACACTACTAATGCTGAAATATTTACATTAATTAATATCAGTTAGATTCGTTTTACTAACGACTCCCATAAGCCTTTCCTTTTTCACGACCTCTCAGTAGGTCTCCCTCTGGAAAACTGAACTTTTGACACCTCTCCGATTGACAGTTAGCGCCCTCTATCCATCTTGTTGGTTGGCGTCACGCATACATCACAGTGAGATATCACAAAAAATTTCATTAGTGTATTCTTAATTTTTAAGGCAAAAATCTGCATATGTTTATTTAAAATGCTTCTGATTTTTTTTTCATTTTAAAACTTTTTTGGTTAATTGTTCTTTATTTTTACTTTAAATTAAACCATTTGTTATGTGTAAAAATAAAAACGTGTTTGCTCTTCTTGGTAATGTGCTATTTATATTAAAAGTTAGATTTATCAAGTAAAAGTAAGGTGTATTCTCAATTGTTTGAGCCACTGTTATGTGCGTAGTCAGATACTGCAGGGTCCACCAGCAGCCGAGCGGTAAAATCGCAGACCACTGGTAGTTCGACCTGGGTTCGAATGTAGAAGAATGGCCGTTTTCGTGAATTTCGTGTACCGTGTATACGATCCAGTTTCCTTAGAAAGTCCTCCAAGAAGGCATCCCACCCTTTAGGCAGATAGCCCTAGCGTGCTGTGCCATAATCAGCCACACGAAGAAAACCAGAAACTGCAAAGCAATGAATTAAGGGTTATTTGCCGAAGGAAATATATTTCTTGGTGATGGTTTCTTTTAGAGAAACTAACTTGTATTCTGTTTACACAAGGAGAAATTCACAAAAATATGCAGTCAAACAGTCAGTTCGATAGAAACCGAGGCTTCCTTGAACTATTAGCATGCAACTATCTCATGCATTTGGCCATCGATGGACTCTGAATAGCCTTTTTCACTCCTGTTACTAGTAGTCTGCTGCTTTAAACTTGTTAATATCCCCGAAATGCCTGATCGCAAAAATAACGGAGAAGCATTACGTTTGAACTTTGACAGCAAGATTTCAAATCTGTCTACCTAATATCTGCATGGTTTTTTGCTGGTTGTGTTTCAGAAAAGTCCGTTTGTAGAACGTAGAATTTGGAATTTTTCATTATTATGTATGAGTGAACCTTCTGTTTCGAATTTCTTGTGAACTCGCTCATTTCACACTGCGAGTAAACTGGTTCGATACTTTTCAGGTGTTAAGCTAGAATCTGAAAAATTAAACTGTAAGTCACCCTTTCCCCAAACGGTAACATTTTATTACCACAGAATGCTGTCAAGCGGGAATTACGTGACTTTTAAAAGTTGAAACACAACAGTTGGTGAACTCAGTTATTTTACATGTTTACGCAGATTTTTCTATAAATTTCAGAATAATCAATAATTCTCAAAGGTTATAATACTCTTTGAATATAACAATATTTTTTATTGATTTGGACAGGTTAATGTACAAGTGTAAATCAAGGTGGACATTTATAAAGTCTCTAGTTTACTGGACTTCCCCGTTGCATTTAAGAAAGTTATCTTAAGCCTGCTGAATACTGGAAGCTCGACCCAGGTTCGATTCCCGGTTAGTGGATTGGCTGCATGACTGGTTTTCCCCACGTGTAACGTGAGTAGGAGCCAGTTTGCATTGGAAAGTTCTCCACGCAGGCATCTCTCCCGTTAGGCGGATAACCCTAGTGGGCTTTGCAATATTCCAACTTTTATAAAAGCGACCTTACGAAAATTTTAGACAAAAAAACCTGTATAGGTTTAAAAATATTACATACAAAAACTACTTGTCATGTTTCACACAAATTTTAATTCAAACATACTATTATTTTGGATTAATTGTTAAAATTATATGTCGCACGCAGAACTTATCCTAAGGGAGATGATTTGGAAAAAAAACTAACTCGTATTCAAGTACGGGGAAAATGACCAAATCCCACCCCTACCAGTTGGCCGAATCATTAAGACCGCTGAATACCGGTAGTTCGACTCGGGTTTGAACACAGACGAACGAGCTGGTTGCATGGTTGGTTAACGTGAATACGAACCACTTTCCCTTAAAACGCCTTCCATGAAGGCACATAGTTCACGCTTGCTTTCCTGTGTTCCAATAACCCAACTTATGAAATATCCGTTCAGAGCCGTTTGCCCACATTCGAAACTAGGTTC
>KK122368.1:198449-211666 GCA_000611955.2 Stegodyphus mimosarum
ATCCTCTTGGACATTGGTGGGCTCGAATGGAAGGTACCATGCCCATAATAATAATAAATAAATAAAATTAGATTATGAAATATGATTAACAATATTATCAACATGTTTTGAGATTTTAAAAGATTATTTTTAGATCCCATTAGATCCAAAGATATGTGTAAAATTCATCTTATTATTGCACTTATTAAATGCATACATTTGATGTAAACGAATAAAAACACTCGGTTGCAGTAATGAAATAAGCTTTTAGCTATTCAGTAAGCTTTTTGGTCCAGTGGTTAAAATACTGAACACCAGTAGTTTAACGTTGGTTCAGATCTCGACGGCTCACCAGTAGCGAGTGGATAAAACCTCTGAAAACAAACAGCTATACCCGGATTCAAATCCCGGCGAATAGACTGGCTGCATAGGCTTTTTTTAGTTTTTAGGATGTGTAAAGTAGATGCAACTCAGTTTCCCTTAGTCCTTCATGAAGGCATTTTCTCCCCTCGTGCAGATACACTTCGCGTGTTTTGCCATACTCTTACAAATCAAACCAAACGAATCAGGCTCAGCAGATAGACTGTCTATATAGCAGATTTCATGGTTTTCCCATTTATAGCCTGAATGAAAGCAACTTAATTTAGAAAAGTCCTCTATGAAAGAATCCGTCCTTAGGCAGATATCTTTTGAGCGCTTTGCCGTAAACTAAATTATTCTAAATACTTCTTTAAAACGTTCTCCACGAAGGCATCCCTGTTAGACAAATAGCCCTCATGATGCTTTTCGGTTTCTCCTCCAAACCAACACTTTACATAATTCGAGCAAGCGTATTCGTGATAAAATGCTCGCGTGTTTATAAGTGGTCGCAGCCGTTAAGCGGATGTCAGTAATCGTTCTGTCTTCGATTCCCGACCTATGAACGAGCTAGATGTAAAAGATTAATTGCCCGCTCGTGTGACTTAATTTCATGCTAAAAGGAAGTATCATTAGCGGGCTGTTTTACTATATAATTAAACAATCTGTTAATAACCAATTGTACCACTTTCACAACATGAAGTATTTCGAATAAAATTTTAAATACCTATTACAGTCTTTACTCGCGTAATAGTCGCACTTTTGTTTGCCAATTTTTCATTGTGAAAGTTTAGGTGCGACTATTATGCGGGAAAATCTACTGCATATTATTTTACACTTTTGACGATTTTTTCTGCTTGAAAACGTGAGTGCCACTATTACGCGAGTAGGCATGGCATTTTAATTTTTGCTTTCTGTGCAAAGTAGCTACTCTTCATTTTTATCGTAGATCTGTATCTTTACTCATATCTTTCAACCGCAACCGATTGCAACTTCCGTTCTATGACTCGTCTGTTACCCAAGTAACGAGGCCAACGTGACAAGTAACACATGACGTAGCAAAGACGTTGAAAACTAGTTCGAGAGGTTGCAAAGTGGTCGTGGTAACGTTTACAACGTCATTACAACGCAGTGAAGATGCAAAATATTTGTCGTTGCATCTTGGCAATTTGTCGACGTCGCTGAAACGTCGTGATTTGACTGCTTTTAGACTTAATCGTTTTAGTATTTTTTCATAGTGTTTCATAGTTTATCAGTGTTACTTTTAGAATGGAACGAGACTAAATCTGCCCTTTCAAGAATCTGAAGTCCGCATAAGATTTATTTTGTAATGTTCATTACTTTATTTCATCTAAATATATTAATCTAAGGTAGATGCATCTAATGAAATATATCTTTAATATAAATACTTTTGAATTATTAAATTTAATTAGTACTAAAAATACGTGCTAAATTATTGTTCAAAATTTTGTTAAAATAATTAATACTCAAAATATTTTTGGATAAATATTACAGCAAAATATTTAAAAATGATAATGATCTATAAAGTAAGTTATGAATTTATGCATTTTATTTATTTTTAAAAAAATCATATTTCCGAAATCAGTGCAAATCTAATTCGGTGCAAATTACATGTTAGCAATTATTTCACTACTGAAATATAACTTTATTTATTATTTTTGAAGCAAGGACGAATTTATTTGAATTAATATGCTGGCATAATATGAAACATTTTACGGCATACAGTGCAAGATGTTCTAAGTTTGACTTTGTTAAATTCATTATTTGAAAAATAGAGTTCTTAATGTCAATTAATTCACCTGAAAATTAAATAATTCAAATATAACTTGCTGCACGGAAATTACATTTACAATTATTGAAATCATTATAAAGTACAACCCTAAAGTTCATTAAATGTAGGTACTTACGCTCTGGGAATGAACTTAATACTCTTTTTACTCTAAACTGAACTTTATTCCCTGCCATATTAATGATATAAAAGAGAATACATCTCGGCTTATAATTATAAACTCATCCTTCATATTTGTTTAACCAACTGAAAGACACTAAGCGCGTGAGACAGACCGGCAGACAGAGTAGACGGACGTGTTTATAAGCGCCGTTTTTCATCACTAGGCACAGTTGCAGATAAATTAAACAGCGACAGATGTGCGTTAATCTTAAATAATATTTATTCTACTAATACCACTTTCATTCAGCAAAATTATGATGAGTGAAGTTTGCTAATGTAACTGTGCATTATTTATAAAACCGGCGCGATATTTTGTAAGATCCACTTTATTGCCCTTGTGTATTAGCAGAGGTAAGTACCATTTGTATATAAAAAAAAAATATTTTTTCAAATAGATTTTACTTGAAATGGTGTTATTTTGATAAATTATGTTGTTTTCTTTCCACTGCGAGCTTTACACTGATTGTGATTTCTTGTTAATGATGACTGATTAAATGTTGTAAGCGAAATGCCGTGTAATGTATAAGAGTAGTCTTGAATCAGACATGCTTGGTTGTAGAAGATTGTAAATATGTATTGAAATGTATCGTTGGATTTAATGTTTTGAATTGATTCAGCATCCTAGCTCTGCTGCAATATATTATCTCTTAATTTTCACTATGATTGTTCCCAATGTCTAGTGTCCTTTTGATTAGCTTTAGCGTTACATTTCAGCATTATGTACAGAATTGTCTACTTTTCTGATACGCGCATTGTATATGGTGTGTTTTATTTATAGTATCAGCTATACTATGTCAGTGTGTTGTTCAGTATTATAGTAATGTGTTGCATAATATGTTTTTTAGTAATATGTGGAATAATAGTAAGTGTTGCCTAATGAACTTTCGATCTCATGGCTAGCTCAGAAGGGGATTCGTAAGTCATCTACCCGATGAATTTAACAGCTATCTTAGATAAATAGAGCACTCGAAATCTTTAAAGCTAATAAAAGGATTTATTTACACATACACACAATAATAAATGAAAGGAAAATAACTATCTAACTACAGAGTGCAAACATCGTCATCGTCCTCGCGAAAAGCTCTCTTCTCGTTCTCTGGCGTCCTATGACGTCAGTCTCCCTCTGTCTTTTGATTGGGTGGCGTAGTGATGCCATTCCCAACATCCTCCCCCCTTTGAGTTGCTGGATAGCTACTCAAAACATTCAAGTTTGTCAAGTTAAGCCTAAGTGGCATCTTAACAGTTCTACCAGACCGTGTCTTTATAGTCTTAGGACTGTCACATGCATCGGAAACATTAATAGGATCCGGAGATTGGGACGATCCAAAAACTTCTGAATGATAAGAGGTAGACAAATCGTTTCCCATACTAGAAACTGAAGACTTTACAGGCGATTGGTGGTTTTGAGGATCACTTAAATGACGTGAACTTGACAACTCATTATCTTGAACTTCTAGAGGAAATACTCGTTGTATCGGACGTATCACTCTTCTCCCTGTTATAATCAAGTACTTTTCACGCAATATACTTAGTAATATCTGGGTTCCAGCATGACAGTTTTCTCGGTGAAAATATTCAATCAGTCTCTGAGTAAAGATGCATTTATCAGGAAGAAGCACTGGCGAAATGAAGAAAGGCTTATCTATGCGTTCAGTAATTCGAGTTTTAACTCGGATAATTCCGTTCACATCTTTGAAAACGCACAAGTTTCGAATAGAGCTTTCAACTGGAAAAAATAGAGCTTGAACATATCGAATAAGCAGCATCTCAGCATTTTCAATCTCCTGCATTAAAAGTTCTCCCCCTGTCTAGTATCGGGACGCGATCTTGTATTATTAATAAATCTTAGAATCCAAGCAACCATTCTAATTATCGAATGGAAATTTGAGAATTTAAAGGCATACCAGGGGATTTTTTCTTCTGACAAATTAACATTACATAGCCTAACCTTTCTCCTTTCAAGAGTTATTTCGGGTGTTTCAGTCATCAATATCTCGCTATTAGGCCAGTTGTCTGGTGTTTGTAACAACCATGTTGGGCCATTCCACCAGCAGGATTCTAACAATTTCTTAGGCGAACACCCTCGCGAAATCAGATCCGCGGGATTAATTTTTCCTGGCACATGTCGCCACTCATTATTTGGAAAGAGATTATTTATTTCCTTTACTCTGTTTGAGACAAAAACTGTCCAATCACCATATTCTTTTAACCAGTATAAAGCTATCATAGAGTCGCTCCAAAATATTGTTTTAATATCATGGCCGCTTAATGCCTGCTTCACTGAATGTGCTAACCTGGCACCAATGCAACAAGCCATTAACTCTAACCTAGGGATCGTCACTTTTTTCAAAGGCGCAACTCTGGTTTTTGCTCTAACAAAGTAAATATTTACCCCTTGAGAGGTTTCCGTTCTGAAAAAAATACAGGTGGCATATGCCTCTTTGCATGCATCGACAAAAACATGCATCTCGGTGGAATCGTTTATTTCAACATAACGTGAGATTTCGACGTTTCTTAATCCGGCTATTTCTCTAAACCATCTTTTAAAATCCATCTGAATGTTGTCTGGTAAGGGAGTATCCCACTTAAGATTTAAATTCCACGCTTTCTGCAATAAAAGTTTAGGCGGTAAGATTGCAGGACTCAACAAACCTATAGGATCAAATATTTTCTGAACTGTAGCTAAAATGATTCTTTTAGTCAAATTCTGATCTTCGCTCACAATATCAAAGTTTAAATTACACTTAAGAGTGTCCTTATCAAGATCCCACAAAATTCCTAATACTTTAGTGACACCAGTACTTTTAGAAATAAATTTACATTTTACATTACTCTCCCAATTTCTCAAGTTAAAACAACCCCGTGACAAAATATCTTTCGCTTTCACAATAAAATTTTCCTCTTCCTTAACATTCGCAACTCCGGAAACACAATTATCAACATAAAATGAACGTTTCAGTTTTTGCGCTAAAGCTTCAAATTCGGATGGTGCGTTATCTAATAAATGGGTAATTGAAACTGCTAATAAAAAAGGGCTCGACTTTAACCCAAATACCACTCTGCGATGTCTGTAAACAATCTGTTAATTCTCGGACGGATAAAAAAACCGCAAGAAATTTCTATGTTGAGGGGCTATACTTAGCATTAGAAATGCTTTCTCAATATCGGAAGACAATCCTATTGGATGAATTCTAAACCTATCAATTATATCTGGAATTATTTCTAATAAGTTCGGGCCCTTATACAAAAGGTCGTTCAAAGAGCATTTACCACTTTCTCGAGCAGACGCGTCAAAGACAGGCCTAATTTTGGTAGTGGTACTGTCTTTAATTACTGGCCGATGAGGCAAAAAATGTCCTGTATCAATATTATCAGTTACCCTTTCAATTATATTCAATTTTTCCCATTCCCGGAAAATCGCAGTATATTCTTCGAAAAATGCTTTATCTTGTGCTCGCTGGCACATCCTTTTATGCCGGTTCCAAGTTAAATCTTTATTTGTCGGTAAATCGGCCATATCAGATTTAAAAGGTAAACAAAGTTCATATCTACCGTCCGAAAGAATTTTCACATTGTTTTTGAACTCTCCCAAAACTCTGGAATATTCTAAATTCTTTTTATTATTGTCTATGGGATCTGAAATTCCTATGGATTCCAAAGACCATAAATCTTTTATAGAATAATTGCTAACATACAACGAAATTACATTCAGAATAGTATCATCACTGCTATCTCCAAATGACTCATGATTCCCAGTTAACACATGTCCCAAACAAGTCTCAATTAAAAATAATCCTGACGCCAATCTAACAGATTTATTAGTAAACAAAGCGCCGGTAATATTCGCCCCCAAAAGAAGGCCGATCTCAGAATCTGAAGAACTCAAATCCGACAAACTGACGCCTCTGTCTTTCAGTTCATTAAGAATTTTACTATCGTTCACTCTTGGCACTGTGCCAGAAATTTTGCTTTCTGAAAGTGCTTCTATTTGAAAGGAGAAAGATTCATCTAACGACGAAATGAACAAATTATAAACATCGTGATTCTGCACTTGCGTTTCTCTCCCCCCGAATAAAGCATGCTTCAATTTAATTCGCCTTAATGGTTTTAAATGTAAATCCTCTACTAATTTTTTACTGACATACGAATGCTGAGAAGCTGTATCCAATATTGTGCGTACTTTAAGCTCAATATTTTTAAATTTAATTTTAACCGTTAGAGTCATTAAATAAACATTTTCTATTCTACAGTTATTAGTCAATGTACTGGTTTCAGTTACGTCACTTCGAGACTTTTCATTTGCGTTTTTTTCTCGGCGATTGGGACACATTATAGAATGATGATTTTTAAGACAGTGCATGCAAGAAATGTTTACTCGACATGTTTTACAAGTATGTCCCAATCTAAAACATCTAAAACAGGCACCCTTTTTAATTAATATATTTCTCTTAGCTTCTAATGTCATATTTCTAGCGGAAAAACATTCCTTAGTTGGATGCCGTTTCTCGCAAAAGAGGCAGTTAAAATTGCGCTTACCTGGGCTCTCAGAATTCGATGTACTCACTAGTGCAGCTGCAGTGGCGGAATCTATATTTTTATTTAGCGTATCCCTTTTTTTAGAAATATGATTGGAACTAAATCCAGTACGGGCTAACACAACCATTTCTTCTCCTTTCACTTCTTGTTTCAGGAAATTCATCAAATTTTCAAGGCATCGGTCATCAGCTCGAGGTGCTTCTTTTAAATTTCTGCTCCTCTCCCAAGCAATTAACACTTCTTCGGGCAGGCAGGATTCTACTAAAGGCGTTAGGAAATCACCATACTTCTCTTGAGTTCTCCCAAGACTTTCTAAAGCTCTAATCTTGGTTTCTAAATCATCGTAGAGCGTAGGAAGATCCGTCTTCACACGTCCACTGCTTGCATTACGCATAACCATGCTTAGAAGATCTCTTACGTATATCTGTACAAGTAAGTCTTCTCTTCCAAACCTCTCTCGAAGCTGGGCGATTGCTTTCGGATAATTCGACGCCGTTGCAGGAAAGCTCTCCGCTACCCGTGCGGCTTTGGAATCAGGAACAACTGCTTGCAGAAGGTACTGGAATTTATCTTCATCTGCAATCGTAGGATCCTCATGGATCTTCGAAAACTGGCTCCAAAACGTCAGAAATTCCTTGGCCTCGCCGCTGAATTTCTTTAGCTCGATCTTCGGCAGTTTAAATTTGCGTTTCTCAGGTAATTCAGCAGGTAAAGGATTTTTCAACGTCTTTTCGATCTGAGAACACAGTTCAAAATATCTATCTCTGTAGGGCTCAGATGAACTAAAATCTTCTTCATATAACGTTTCAGCATCTTTAGATTGAAGAATTCTTGCCGTTACTTCCTTTTGGCAAATTTCAAGTCGATTAAACTTGTCTTTAAGTTGCAGTTCCAGAACCGAAAGTAACTTTAAATCTTGAATATCTGATTTCAATTCTGCATCAATTTTGTTTGCACAAGACGTAAAGGAAGTTCTTAGACATTTCCGTTCAGTTTTCAGCTGTGTAAGATCCATTTTCAATTTATTTTAGCTGTTATCGTGCCGCACATTGGCGCGCCAGTAAATGTTGCCTAATGAACTTTCGATCTCATGGCTAGCTCAGAAGGGGATTCGTAAGTCATCTACCCGATGAATTTAACAGCTATCTTAGATAAATAGAGCACTCGAAATCTTTAAAGCTAATAAAAGGATTTATTTACACATACACACAATAATAAATGAAAGGAAAATAACTATCTAACTACAGAGTGCAAACATCGTCATCGTCCTCGCGAAAAGCTCTCTTCTCGTTCTCTGGCGTCCTATGACGTCAGTCTCCCTCTGTCTTTTGATTGGGTGGCGTAGTGATGCCATTCCCAACAGTAAGTGTTTAGTTGTCTGATTGTAAGCCAGTGTGATGTATAACTGCAAGCTTGAAAGCAGAATTCCTTGCTGTAGAGCTATGTAATTATCGTAAAAAATTATGTATATAATTTTCACTGTGATGTTTCCAAAAAATGCGTAGTTATATTTCAGCAAATTCATGTTGTGTAGCCAAGCCAAATTCTTTTTTTATCTCTTTCCATTGTTAGTCTTAAATTTTACTGTGTTTTACCCAAATTGTGTTTTTCAAATAAGTGTGTTGTACTATTTTGGGTGTTTTAATTGACATACTGCCTCAGTGTGTTGTACAGTTAAGTAGTAACTGCGTTGTATACTGTATTCAAGTAAGTTCGCTGTATAATGGTAAATATATATGTCGCGGCTCTTTGGCGACTACCATGACATATAAATGCTTTGTTTCAGTATCTAGTATTGAGTACAAATTTTCAACTTTAACGTAACAGTTTGTAACAAGTATTTGTAGCCGCAGAGCCATCTTTCCGATTAGCACATTGTATATTGAGTGTTTTATTGTAGTATTTGACATGTTATACCAGTGTATGTACAGAACTCTATGGACTATATATAACTAACCCTGTGGACTATAAGTAACTCTATGGACTATAACTATAACTAAATCTATGGACTATCTATAACTCTGGGAAGACTATTAACAAATATTTGTTTGTTAAGATTATGCCCTTTGTTTCAAACTGCAGTACATGAAAACAGTAAATTCATCTGATGTTTCTTGAGAAAACTTGTTGTGTCGGCATTGATAATTTTGTAAGAATTTTGATATTTAATACCTTTGAGAGAATTCTGCATTTATATTTTTTCTGTATAATTAAATAATGTAATTGTTTTGTAACATTACTTTTATTCTTATAAGAAACTGCATAATAAATTGCTGAAAACTAATATATCTTGTTACTGGTGTCTTACTTTAACGCAGTATATTTGCTAAAAAGCGAATCGTATTTAATCTAATATCGCAGTTATTCTTAAGAATACAAAATAATCATTCTTTATAGTATGTTATTTTTATACTGAATACTTGCAATGTAATGTCGGGTTCGCAAGTAGTAATTTCTCTTGAATATTTGCCTCTTTAAAATTATGCATATGTATTCTACAGAGAAAAAATTGTATTATCTTCTGGTTTTCAGGAAATGATAAAATATTTAAACTTTAGAAAAATACAAGAAACACAAAATTTTAATAAAAAAGAAAATATATTAATTATTAAGTTTATTGTTCTGCATAAATCAATATGTAACACAAGGACATAATAACGACGTTTTCACAACTGTTGCAAAAAGGTGGAATTCTGGGAACATTTGAGCGTCATTAACGACGTTTTAACTCCATGCTTCCACAACCGAATTATAATATGAGAAAGATGATATAACGACGTCTGTGCGACAAAAATCTCATCTTTGCAACAGTTGCAAAACAGTGGAGTTTCGCGGACATCTGGGCGTCATATTGCAACGTTTTTGCAACGTCATCCACGACGAGTTTGCGACGTTGCCGTGCTACTTGGGTACCTGTCTTTCGTCGCCAATTCCACTCCCTTTTTTCCCCTTATCCCGCGGCATTTACAAAGCATGACGGGTCAGATTAGAGGTTAGTGGCGTGGGCATTGCAGAAAATTCCTGCAAGTGAGAAATGTGATGTTTTATAACCGGGATGTTTAGTTCTATGCCAGGAAGGCTAGAAATAGTTTTAAAAAGTAATAAACGAATATCTCGCGCAACACAATGAATTATTCCCGTGTTGAATAGTTAATGAAATGGCGTTTTAAATTAAATTTTGTTATTCAAATATACAAATATGTATCAACTACTATAATTTATCCTGTTATTTTTTACACTGTCCAGTCGCAAATTTATGAAGTGAGAATTCTATCTCACTTTCTGATTTGGGGCACGCTTGTCTTAAGACACTAGGAATGCTTACTTAAAAAAAATAATAACGATAATGACTTAGAGGCCTCTTGGAAAATTGGACGTTATACGATTGTGACTTCATAAATCCGCTTCTACCATCTCCCTTTATTTATAAACAAAATTTTATTTTCAAAATGTTCAAAAAAGTAAAATGAAACAAAGAAAAAAAAGATGTAATTTTTTTAGCTAAGCTTTTATTTAAAGTAATTAAGACATTCTTTCGGTTTCCTGCTTTTACACTTTAACATTTTTTCTTATAGCAACTCAGTAAATTTTGAATCATGTGGTGAAACTGAATGCTTCTTTCCAGATTTGGATCAAAAAGTATTTTAAATTCTTCAGCAGCGCCAAACATTCCGAACAATTTTAACATTGCTACATATCCTTTCCCTTTTCAGCGGTAAGTTCGTCATCGGCAATCAAAGCTGTGACTACGTATTTTTTCACTTGAGGCAAAGAAGTAAATGTATTACACACACATTAATACAGTACAAATTTACAATACCTGCATTTTTTTAATAGCTTTATATATTCTGAAAAATGACATTGATGATTTTGTACAATAATATACAGTTTTGAAGTGAAAAGCATTAAAAATCCCTTTTTGATAAATAGCAAATAATATCGAAATAGAATAAATAATAATGTCACTAATATAAAAAGTATCTTACTTATTTTACATGCCTTTTTAATGATTTAATTTTTCTTGTGTTTAACGAAGTAAAACCGTCAATAATTTGTTTAAAATCTCCCTGATCACTTTAATCCATAGTTCTATAGAATTGCTAAGTCTGAAGTAGAATAACTGAACAATAGCTATGCGTCCATAGAATCGCGATATTTGAAAAAAAAAACATGATCATAGCATGCAGAAGCGTAGTTAGGATTTTCAGCGCCCAGGGACAACCGAAGATTTCGCGCCCCTTCCTGCTTGCCAAAAATGGAAATATTTAATTCTAAAATTTCCTAACGTCAATTTGGCGCCCCCGGGATGCTGCGCCCGGAGACTGATGCCTCCCTCTAGCTACGCCACTGATAGCATGACCATGTCTAAAAGTGTTTTGGGTGTAATATTTTGGTATTATATTAAATCATCTTTGGGGAATAATCTAAGTTTGAGGCATATAATAATTAGGTCTTTCTGCAAAATATGTGCCAACTGGTGCCGGACATAAATATGAAAATAATAAGAATCTAAGTTTACAAATTCCTCAGAACTCTCAAATTATCAAATATCTCAATAAATCATCTGAATAAAACTAAGCAGTCAGTACATAGATTTGCGCTGTGTTTTTATAAATAAGTCCAAAAACGTAGATCTCCGGGTTTCTAAAAGCTTTACAATTCGATCAAATGGAATGACCAAAATAATAACAAAAGTAATACATAAAAGATTTAACAATAAACACATTTATTAATTTTCTACGTTAAATAATGAACAAGCAGCTGAGGTAAATGTATCAAGGTCCCTACAACACTTTTCTCTTAAATGCCTAAACAACGCACATCTCAGTTTGCTAATTAAAAATAACTCACATTTTAATAATGAACAAAATATCGTTTTGCCCTAAAAGGAGCTTCACTATAATTATTTATCTCTCATGGCAAATCTAAATATTACAAATAATTGATTTTAAGTTACTGTTTGACAATACAGTTAACAAAATTATCCTTTCCTTAAATACTTAAATCATTTAAGTGCAATAAGTTTATGAACACATAATGTTATAAAAATTACAAAAAAAAAATGAAACGCACGATGGGTGAGTACTACGGTCTAGTTTTCATTTCCCTGTTAAGAGCTGAAAGGCACGTAAAGAAGTTCAAAAATTCTTCATCATCAAGTAGCGCCCAACAATTTGTCAAACCGTAACTTTCGCTAAAGCTGCCTCACTCTTTTTCTACACATAAGGAGGTCCAACTTATCACGAATTTTGGAACACATGAACTTCCGCCACTGATCTATACTGACGTAAGAAAAAACGCACTCGAAAGAGGGACTATGAATTCAAAATCTTCCACGCATTCAACAGCCGCTCTCTAGATGCTCCTCTGTTGGATACGGAAACAATATATTTCTCAGTACGAAGTTTCTCAGCACCCCTTTATATTTCTCAGTACGAAGGCCAAGCATAAAACTTTTATTTCCAAAGCGTATAACTCATTGAGAACCTTAGTTGCAAGACTCCGACTAACGCTGAGCGCCGCGATTAGATTGCAGTGAGCAAGCCGTTTTCCGGCTGTCATGAGGTATGTTGCTTCTACAGCGCTGAGGGGAAATGAATGCTTGAATGGTGGGTCCAGGATAACATCTTTCTGGTGGAGGGAGAATTGTAAAATAAACATCTAAATACAGTAATGTGGAGAGGTCGAATATGTTGCACAAGAAGCTTGCCCTGATACAGTTCATGGCAGAAAGTTGGCTGCTTGCGGCCAATTTATTGGTCCCATGCGTAATTTGAATAAGAGCTCAAACGTGTTTCACTATAATCGATTAACCAATGAATCAGGCTTTAATATGCATGCACGTTTTATCAATCAAATTCTCATCATATCCCTACAATATCAGCCTAATTTTAAAATTAATAAAACTTAATGATTCTTCAGGCTTTACCTTTACTTTTACCCCTCCTCATCAGTTAACTCAGGAGGTTTCGATCATAGGCATCGTCTTAGGGCATGCTATGCATGCGCATAAATCCTTATTAATTACTTTAAGTATACACCTTCGCACAGCATTGTCGATTTTATTTAAAGTCAAAAATTTAAAACAAAACGAACTAACTGCGTGTTATCGTGTCGATTTTCTGTCTCTGCATGCTGTTTAAATACCAGCACCATTAATGAAATATGCATTTTGCTCTGCAACATAAGAAATGCATGGCGCTCCTTATGCGAGATGAGGCCAAAGCATTCGACCGCGTCTGGCATAAGGTGTTCATCTATAAACAAATCTAGATGAACTTCAGTCGGGAAAGTATTATTCGCCATTCCTTTATTGTTGGAGTTTTTAAACTTAAGAGTTTATGTTTATGTTTTAAGTTCAATATCAAATGAA